>CAUYPK010000944.1:0-53608 GCA_963574355.1 Loris lydekkerianus
TATAAATGTCTTGGCACAACAACTAAAAAAATGCCAGAAAGACTATGTAGACCAGTGTGATGAAAATGTGTCAAACGGTTTATGAAACTAGTGTATGATGCCCCATGATCATATCGATGTGCACAGCTATGATTTAATAAATTAAAAAAAAGGTATGTTATGAAGAAGCAAGATGTACACGTATTTTGTAGGTATTCTCCCTAGAGGGGAACATAATCCCTTGCCTGCCACTTTACAAGAGGTACATTGTTTAGGCATGTGACTTCTTCCGTCACATGGTAGCTTTTAGAAATAGTCGCATGTTGAAAAGATTTCCAGCTGGATGTAGTGGTAGTACCTGTAGTCCCAGCTACTTAGAGACTGAGGCAGGAGGATCACTTGAGCCCAGGAGTTCAAAACCAGCCTGGGCAACAAGTGAGACCCTGCCGCTTAAAAAAATACTTCCAGAGCCACTTCCTGTGGCTCAAGGAATAGCATGCCGGCCCCATATACAAGTATGGCGGGTTCAAGCCCGGTCCCAGCCAAAAACTACAAAAAAAAAAAAAAAAAAAATCCAAAGGACTGTAGAAACAACGAGTACAAGCAACGGTCACGTGACTGTAGAGCCTGGGATCCACTGAGGCCATTGGTTGACAACAACCTGATTCCGTCCTAACCCTTGCTCACCATCCCCTCACAAAGACAAGCAGAAGTGGTGGCCCATAGAAACGGGAAGAACACTCTTCCAACAACTGAGTTCTGTGGCCAAAAGAAAAACCAGCTGAGCTAATTTTATGTTTTAAGAAGATGATAGAAGATGAGCAAGTGGAAAATGTAGTGCAGCAGGAAGTTCCCTAAACTGGCAGCATGGTGACCTACATTCTGGTTCCTGATATGCTACTAGCAAACAGTGTGGCCTGGGACAAATGTCTACACCTGAGTCCGAGCATCTCTCTGCAAAAATGAGAGGGAAGATAACTGCTGAAGTCCTCAGCAGTCCTAACAGGCTGGGGCTTCTATTCAACGATCAGCTGGAAGAGTTCTAGCTGAAAGCTGTGGTTCCCATGAGGCAAGATGGCTGCTCCCCCACCGGGCAGCCAGCTCCTTTTGCTTTGCCTGGGACTTTCCTCTACTTTAGCACTGGAAGTCCTACATCCCAGGAAATCCCTGGATCCACGTTGGTGAGGAATTGCCTGAGCACACGGTTCTGAGCTTGGGCTAGTTGCAAAAGAAAAAAACGAGCAGGCTGTGTGGCAAACCCAGCAAATGTGCGGGGGACCTGCAGCTCCACGGGTCTTTTAACATCTACGTTCATCTAACTATAGAAACTGAAGAGCCATCCTCACAAAATAAGAAAGGAAGAAAGGGGAGTGCTTTTAGAAAGTACCTTCAATACCTGGCTTGCTTGCCAGTCCTTTGGCACAGCTTCCTTTAATTGTCAGAGACCCCAGGGACAGTCCAGGCAGAAGGTGGAGGATTCAGAATGTTCCCTGATAACATCGTCCCTCTATGCATGGAGGGATTCTGACATCTGTGAGGGCTTGGCCATCTGTGTCTCAGGACATGATTCTCTGATTTTCCCTAGATAAGGAGTATTAAATGTATTTTCTTGCAACAGAGCTAAGACTGACTGAATTATGGAAACATTTTGAGAGCTAAAACTAAATTAGCATCACTCTGTAACAGTGTTTTTCAACCTTTTTTTATCTCCCAGCACACTTAAACCTATAGTTAAACTTTCACAGCATACTTAAATTATGTTGATCAAAAATAAGACTAAAAAGGCCACAGTGGCTCACGCCTATAATCCTTGCATTCTTGGGAGGCCGAGGTGGGTGGATTGCTTGAGCTCAGGAGTTTGAGACCAGCCTGGGCAACATAGTGAGACTCTTTTCTCTATGAAAAATTAGTCCAGAGTCATGGCACGCACCTATCGTGCCAATTTCTCAGGAGGCTGAGGTAGGAGGATCTCTTGGGCCCAGGAGTTTAGGCCTACTGTGAGCTATGATCATGCCACTGCACTCCAGCCTGGGCAACAGAGTGAGACTTGTCTCAAATTAATTAGTTAATTAATTTTTTTAAAAAGAATCTTGCTATGTCAGTGTATGGAAAGTGTCCCTCCCTTGGTGTCTGGTCACCCTCAATATCTTATCACCCTGGCCTGCCTTCAGCAAGAATTCTGAGTTGATGTAGCAAGAATCCCTCTCACCCCTGATGTTTCCCCTTAATAATTTTCCATCCACTGACCCCCACCCTGTTCCTCGGTTACTAATCCCCGCTGGTCCTTGTTCAAGACGAGCCTAATCTCTCTCCCCACTGTAAGACCCCACCACAGTCTGGGGTCCCCACATTCTTCACAAGACACTCCCTTGAATCAAGTCTTCTTTAGTGTCTTTAACAAATGTGAGGAATAATTTTTTTCTTTAACAATACAAAATTCACAGAAAAAGTTCTATGAATTAAAAATCATTCACAGGAATACCAATTGGCACAGGAGTAGTTTTAGATGAGTCGATAATTTCTCACTGATTTGCATTGGTGCAGCCACGAACACGGTTTCAACCCTTGTGGGTTGGAGATGTTTTGTTACGTGTGCTTAAGTTAGGAACCTGAATATATCAGAAAAATGCCGCTTGCGTCTTTGTTTTTTGAATCATATGGACGTTTTGGATCAGAGATGTATCAAATGGAACATTTATATGTGTAGTCCTCTGACCTACTTTGATGCTTTCTTCCATGGTAGATGAAAAGCTTCCTTCAAAATACTCCATAGTAAAAAAACAAATAAACAACAAAAAAAAATACTCCATAGTTTTCTTCCCCTTTTTGGTGTACTTCTGCTGTTGAACATTTTCCCCTACATTTATTAGTTTCTTATGTATTATCCTCTGAGCCAATTTTATCCCCCAATAAACTCCCCAAGGTCCATGATGGAGGAATTTCAGAATGGTGGCCAGGGAGGGAGACTGGGAGACAGACATGAAGTTGAACAGGAGGAGAGTGGAGAGGGCAGGAGGGGAGGGAGATTGAATGAACCAGCCCAAGCTGGTTTTCCCTAGGGTCAGATACCCGGGGATAGATCCCCTCTGCTCCCTCCCCTTTGTCCCTCTGAGTATTTGCTTCCACCTGCTGGAATATTTCAGGGTTGCTTAGTCTCAGCACTATTGACATTTTCACTGGATCATTCTTTGCGGGGGCGAGGCAGGTGTTCCTGTGCACTGTGGGATGTTGAGCAACATCCTTGGCCTCGACCCACTAGATGCCAGTAGTAACCCTACGCCCCACCCCACTTTGTGACAACCAAAAGAATCTCCGAATATTGCCAGTGTTCCCTGGGGTCAAAATCACCCCTGGTTGGATTTATCTTAACCAGGATATTCTTCCTCAATCCTAATTCCTGAAGATTCAGGCCAGAATTACAGAGTCGATTCATCCCAGACCCTGGCCCAAACACAAGTAGAAAAGTATTTTACAACAGAGTGGATAAGACAACAGCAATCATACCTCACTTTAAAAAATTCCACACCAGTTTTTTGGTATGACATAAGGTTTATTCTATAATAATCTCATTGTCTACGGCCATCCCACCCCGAACACACCCGATTCCATCTGCCAAAATAATCACATTACCCTTTCTATGCAGGACCATAAGCACCAACCCTTGCATCTGCTATGACCTGGGAATGAGATTTTGAGTCAGTCATTATTTTTCCTTCAATTTCCTCTAGGCACAGCTCCAACCTTAGAATGGGTCACGATGTTCTTTTGATTTTTTGAAATCAAGAAATGGATATACTAACAGCACCTTGAAAGAGGTGATTGAGGCTCAGACTGACTTCAACTGGGATCTTGAGAGATCTTTTGATGCACTGTGCAGGCCACAGTTTACCTGGCCCTTTAGCTATTTTTCATCCTGCTGCTAGAGGTCAGAAGAAAGATAAATCATTATGCAAAAAGTAATTTCACTCTTACATGCTAAAATGGCAAGAGTCATCTGTGGTCAAATCACAGAGTCCATTCTGTCTCCTGTTAAAGGTCATGAAATTGGTAAGCTTTCAGAGTTAGATGGAACTTTCCTGGCTGAATGATTCCCATCTCATTTTACAGATGAGGAAATTAAGACACAAAGAGACAAAGTGACTGGCTTAGTAAGGTCAAACTGTTCCTTAAAGGAAACACTGAGGTTAGAAAATGGGGCTTCTTTATTCTTTTTGTTTGTTTGTTTTTTGAGACAAAGTTTCACTCTGTTGCCTGGGCTAGAGTGCCGTGGCATCAGCCTAGCTCACAGCAACCTCAAAGTCCTGTGCTCAAGAGATTCTCCTACCTCAGCCTCCTGACCACGGCACCCAACACAACGCCCAGCTTGTTTTTCTATTTTTAGTAGAGACAACGTCTTCCTATTGCTCAGGATGGTCTTGAACTCCTGAGCTCAAGTGATTCTCCCACCTCGGCCTCTTAGAATGCTAGGATTATAGGCATGAGCCACTGTGACCGGCCAGCTTCTTGATTCTTTAAGCAGAGATGTTTCCTCTAACCCAGGTCACCTCTGAAGACTCTCATCACCAACAAATAACAGTGAAGAAGTTTATCCTTAAACCTCAGAGCAGGAAGGAAAAGCACAAAATACGACACAGTACCTTCCATCAGAACCCGGAATACTTGCTTCTGCTAATTTGGTTGTCCTCTTCCTTCTTCCAGGAAAAAAAAAAAAAGGACCTCGTTGCTCTCACTGCATTTGTCCTGTCCTTTTCCAGATAGTCATGTCAATCTGGGATCCAAAGTAACAATAGTAATAGAGATTTTTAAAATAATGGTAATCTGTAAGGTAGCAGCCCTAGATTAGCACCACCTGCATTACCAGATTAGGAGAATCTGGTAACCCTGGATGGTAAAATCCATGCTAGGTGCTAAGATAATGATCCCTGTCCATTGTGCAGGAGAAGATCTTTTCTTTCTCCGATAAAAATAGCTCTGACTTTGGTAAGTTACATTCAAATTTAATTATGCTTAATGGTAAATCTTGTAAATCCACTGAAGAGTTATTCCAACTTGGTGGCCATCTAAGTACCAGCCTCTTTTTGGGGGGGAGACATTTCTACATGGGTCTCCTGCATTTCTTTGTAAGGATGTTTCTATAGTGAACAGAAAATAGTGGGTAGTGCTGGAAGATAGAGACAGTATCTCCCCCTGGAGCAGGTGGCAGATCTGTTTATTGTCCAGTATAATAAAGATAAAGTTTTCCTCTGGGCCAAGTTTAGGGAGGTTTGCTTGCAGCCCATTATAAGAGGTTTTCATTCTCTAAGCTCAGGTTTCCCAGCTGTGATGCAAATCCATTATGTACACAGAATCTGCCTTGGCCACTACATGGGATGGGAACTGATGCCATAAATACTAAAGTCATTTGTCTCTGACCCAGGAGTCTCTATTCTATCAGCTTCCAGGAAACTGTGCAGATTAACTTGTTAGCTTATAAGTAGGGTTAAATCTCAAACCTTTCATAGTTCTTGGCAATTACACCTTATGTTTACCAATTGTTTTAATGTAGAGCCAAGATCCCGTGAATAAGGGTACACTGATTACTTATCTTCCATAAACCACACCTGGAATATATTGGCTATTATTTACCTGTGTCTTCTTTTTTAAAAAAAAGGGGAGTGAGAACTTAAAAACATAGACACAATAATCTGAGTTACAGAATCCTTCCAGATATTTCTCCCTTTATAATTATCTCGCCCATACATCTTTTGGTAGCTCTATCAGTCTATTCTCCAGAAATACAGAACCAATAGAAGAAATCTTGGGTAGAGAGTACTGTGGCATCATAGCTCACAGCAACCTCAAACTCTCTTGGGCTCAAGTGATCCTCTTGCCTCAGCCTCCTGATTAGCTGGCACTACAGGTACCCACCACAATGCCCGGCAGACTAGAAACTCAAGTAGGATTTCTATGTTGAGGTAGAATTACTTTTTCTCTGAAAAACAGACTTCAATGTTTGCTCTTAAGGCCTTCGACTGATTGATTGAGGCCCACTCACATTATCATGAGTAACCTCCTTAACTAAAAGCCAACTGATTGTAAATATCAACCATGTCTACAAAACATCTTCATAGCGACATCTAGACTAATGTCTAACAAAACAACTGCCTATCCATGTTGACACATAAAATTAACTATCCTAATAGTCTTTGTTTACTAAAGCAACTGACCTTGGCTGCTTTCCAAAACATTCAACTCTGTCTCTTCTTATACTCATATTTGATTGAGCTATTGTATTACAATGAAAAATATACAGTTTGGGGGAAAGGAAGAACAGAGAGAGGGAAGGAGGGAGGGGGTGAGGTGTCTCGGTGTGTGACATACCTTATGGGGGCAAGACACAATTGTAAGAGGGACTTTACCTAATAAATGCAACTTGTACCCTCAATGAATCCCCAACAATAAAAAATAAAAAAAAATAAAATAAAGTAAATGCTAATGACAAAGAAAAAAAAAAGAAAAATATACAGTTGATGTAAAAGGTTTAGAAACAAATTCAGCTAACTCAACTGGTGGAAGCAAAAGGACATATGTATTAGCAGCCTACCATTTTGAGAGACTAAAATAGGTCCTGGAAATTAGTCAAATGTTTTTGTGGAAGGAAAAGGGAATGCAGGTTAACCAGTCAGAATTTAACTCAAGTCAGTCAAGAGAGCTTTGCCTGTGCCTGTAGGTCTCAAATTTGGCTGTCAGTTGGAATTAATGCACAGTGTTGAAAATTCCAAATACCCAAGCAACACCCAGGAGCAGTTAAATCAGAATCTTTGGGTGTCAGGCATCAGGAACTCTGTAATGATTCTGTTCCAACATATAAATGAGATTGAGAATCTTCAGTTTAAAGTCATGGTCATGGGGCTGGGTGACGTGGCTCAGGCCTGTAATCCTAGCAGGCTGGGAGGCCGAGGTGGGTGGATTGCTTGAGCTCAGGAGTTCGAGATCTTGTCTCTACTAAAAAACTAGCTGGGCATGGTGGCAGCTACTCAGGAGGCTGAGGCAAGAGGATCACTTGAGCCCAAGAGAGTTTGAGGTTGCTGTGAGCTATGATGCCACAGTACTCTCTACCCAAGATGACAAAGAGAGACTCTCAAAAAAAAAAAAACAGAAGTCATGGCCATGAAATTCAAGTTCTGCTGATTCCACTAGACATTAAAGTATATCAGTTTTGGTATACTACATTTAGAACAGTGGTCTCAACCTTCCTAATGCCGCAGCCCCTTAATACAATTCCTATAGGTCATGGCCCACAGGTTGAGAATCACCTGTGGCTCAGTGAGTAGGGCGCCGGCCCCATATATCGAGGGTGGCGGGTTCGAACCGGGCCCTGGCTAAACTGCAATAAAAAAATAGCCGGACGTTGTGGCCGGCACCTGTAGTCCCAGCTACTCAGGAGGCTGAGGCAGGAGAATCGCCTAAGCCCAAGAGCTGGAGGTTGCTGTGAGCTGTGACACTAGGCATTCTACTGAGGGTGACAAAGTAAGACTCTGTCTCTAAAAAAAAAAAAAAAAAGAAAGAAAGAAGTAAGTATAAAGAATGGTGGGAAGTATCTAAAGAAACAAAACACCACCATTAATTCTGCAAATCAGTACAAGTCAATACCTACATTTTGGAGAATTTAAAAAAAAAAATCTTCTTAGAATTTCTACAAGCAGAATTTCTTCATCAGAGCAATGCCCATTTTAAAGCCTGATCTATTTCAATTCTTGCTAGAAATGTTGTATCAGTTTGCATTCTCACCTCCTAATTCCTGGCCAGAACTATGAATTGATAATATTTTTCCTTTTTTCAATCTGATAATTTAATAACTCTGGGGTGTTGTTTTATTTGCATTTCTGTAAGAGCTTTATTATTTGAACAGCAAATATATTTTACTTTATAGAATCTTTAAAGCAATATAGAAATATAAATAATATTGTAGAGATATACTCAAACCTTGTTACCCTATCACCTATTCTTATAATACTATTTTTAGATTATTTTCCATTACAAAAGTACCTTATTGATTATAAAATAGTATGTGTCCACTGACAGAAATTTGATAAATGTAAGAACAAGAAATGAAAATAACCAGCAATAACAAGGGTGAAGAATGAGGTGTATTTCCAATCATTTGTTTTAAAACAACTTTGTTTACACTTAGCATTTATAACATCATTTTTCCATGTCATTTAATATTCAAATACGTGACTTTCAGAGGCTTTCCACAATATGTCTGAAATCCGATAATGTTTAAAGAATCTGAAACAATAAGATCTTGGCTTAAATACTATTTCCTTTACATTTCTCTTGTATATACTTGTAAGTGGTAAAAGGATTTTTCTCTCTCTCTCTCTTTTTTTGCTTTTGTTTTTTCCACAAGTTGTGGATTGTTACTTTACTGGTTTCCAGTGAATCATGCCTGCCAGTATTCACACCCTAGTAGAGTGTCCTTCCATATTGATTTTGGGCTTGGCCAATAAATAGAACATTAGCAAGAATGACAGAAGCAAACACATGATGAGTACAGGTCATTGGAGCTTGTCTCTCTTGAAATGCTCGCTCTTAGAATCTAATGACAATGAAAAAAGCCCAAGCCAGATACGTGGAAAGGAAAAAAGAAAAAGGTCACAGCCTCCCAGTTTTCTCCACCTGGGCACCGGACATGTGAGCAAAGCCATCTGATTGCTACATCATGGAGACCAACAGGAACTGCCCAGCAAAGCCCAAGCCAAACCACAGAATCACGATCAAGGTTGCTGTTTTAAGCAGATAAATTTGGGGCTGGTTAGTTGCACAGCATTAGGTGAGTGAAACACAACAGCACCTAATATGAATAGTTGCATTAAATGTGGAAAAGAAATCCTTTGAATCATAAACTCAAGAACTTTTTGTGTTTATCTGGTCAAATTGCTGAGGTCCTGGCTGCTTAAATGACCTACAGAAAGAATGTGGGCAGTGGAATCCTGGCATGAGTTGTAGCGCAGTTTTACTTATTACTTGATTTATGACTTCCTTGAGCATCCGATCTCTTATGGGCAAATTAGGTTTTAAAAGCAGCTGCTTCGAAGGTATTTTGGTCTTAAACATTATGAGTGACGGCTCTTCTAACTCCATGAAATCATAAACAGAATGAAGGCATGGACAGGTGGGAGTGAACATTTTTATTGGCTAGCCATGTCTCTTGAATCCCAAAAGAGTGCTTTACCACTCCACTTCACTACTAATGAATCCTTACAGGTGTATGGAGACCAGACAGCGAGCTAGATGGTCTGTAATGCCCATCTCCGGAAAACTGCTTCTGACTTTCCAAGACGGCAGGCAGAACTATTTGGAGACCAATATATCCGTAAATAGCCTTTCCTCTTTTGAACTATGTCACTTACTCCAGTATTTGCATTGAGGGCCTTCCTCGAAGCATCTCATCCTTTGGACTCATCTAGTGAACTCTAGTATGTGCTTGGAATGGGGCTTCACACGAAAGAAGGTTTTTGTTATGTTAATTTGCATATCCTGTCAAGAATATCTTCAGAACACTTTCATTTCATGGTAAAATGAAACTTAGAGAAGAACTAAGCAGTGAAGTGCTTCATATTTCACTTTAAAAGGGGGATGAGAAACAAAAGACAAGGTTAATTGTGACTCTGGGGCTTTACAATGCTAAAAATATACCATATACAAAGGAGTATGTAGGCTGTGTTCTTTTTCCATATGTCATTTACAAAGATCAAGCTCAAGGTATCTGCAAATTTCTAATAAAAAATTATCATCTGATTGCTTCTCAGCCTTTTGACTAAGATCAAGTATGTGAAAAATGTCCATGGTTGTATCCAAACTGAAGAGGTTAAAACTTTTGGACTTGTTATAAAGATACTGTGATGCTTGTCATTGAAGTTCTCCCTTCGTTTCATCAAGCAGACAGTGACTTGCAGCATCTGAGAGCAGAAACAACCAGCAGGAACTGGGGAGACAGTGGGCTTGATACCAACCTCTCCCTCACAAGTTCACTCAAAGCAAGCAGCTAGAATAAAGAAACCTGAGACTTGGCCGGCACCTGTGGCTCAAGGAGTAGGGAACCGGCCCCATATACTGGGAGTAACTGCAAAAAAAAAAAAAAAAGAAAGAAAGAAAAGAAACTTGAGACTTTATACTTCCACCTCCCAGGAACACAGCATTAAGAGGAATTTGTTCGAGCAATTTGTTCAAGAGATTTATTTATGTTCCCATCAGTAAAAAGGTGTTTTTTCAGCTTGGGGAGAGTATGTATGACCCTAAGTTTCTACTGGACTACTTTCATGTCTATGTCTGAGTTGGATGGCAGAGCTAGGGCATCCAATTAAATTTGAATTTCAGATAAACCACAAATAATGTTATAGTAGAAGCATGTCCCAATTTGCTAAAATTTAGCAACCCTACACTAAATCTTACCTACCCAAGGGCTGTTCCTGATCCCTTAACTTCCATCTAACAGGAAAGAAGAAACATAACAACGAGACTTAGAAAACAAAGTATAAGGTGCCCCAACCAATGAGAAGTCTGTATTCACACGTTAATTAAAGAATTCTAGCCTCTCCATTCAGTGATTTCTCTCTAGCTAACTTACCTACAGGGCACTTGAGCAACTATGTAGAATTTTCTGTTCTCACTCAGACCAAGATAGTTCACTGGAGCCACAACTAATTCTTGAAAGGAAGGTATTTTAGAGGTCCAAGGTTATTCATTACATACTGCTTGTAATACCAAAGGTTAGAAACAGCCCAAATGTCCCTAACAAAGAGACGGGTAAGTAAATTGTGGGATATCCAGAAATGGAATATTTTCTACCTGTGAGAAAAGAATGCAGATGCTCCCTACATAAAGCTCTAGAAAGAACTCCAAATGGGAAAAGCAAGAGAGGAACAGAGAATACGCTAAGAACCCTCTGTGGGGCAGCAGGGAGGGAATAAGAATATGCTTTTATTTGCTAGTATGCCTAAACTCTGGAAAGATAAGCAAGGAACTAATAACAATGGTTTCTTATGGGGATGGGAGTGGGGGTGAGGGTGTGATTGGGTGGCTGGTCTATAAGGGGAGGGGAAAACTTTTACTCCGTATCCACCTATGTACATATGTATGTATGTATGTGTGTATCTGAGCAGAAAAGGGTTAGCGTAGCAGCCCTGAGACTGCTAGCATAAGACAGACCTGCTTAAGGACAAATTGGGGAAACTTAAATACAGAATTTATATGAGATGAATTATTAACTCTCTTAGGTGTCATTCTTATTTTAGGAGATGGAGGCTTAGGTATTTAGGAGTAAAATGTCATATTGTCTCTAACTTTCTAAGGATTAATGAATTTTATATATATATATATATATATATATATATATATGTTCACACACATATACAAAGAGGTAAAACCAATGTGTCTTCCTGTTAATAATTGCTGACCTTAGCTAGTATACAGGTTGCACTGTGCAAATCTTTCAACTTTCTTATGTCTGAAATTGTTTTAGATAAAAAAAAAAAATATTGCGGCCAGGAGCAGTGGCTCATGCCTGTGATCCCAGCACTCTGGGAGGCCAAGGCAGGTGGATTGCCTAAGTTCACAGGTTCGAGACCAACCTTAGCCAGAACGAGACCCCACCTCTAAAAATAGCGGGGCGTTGTGGCGGGTGCCTGTGGTCACAGCTACTCAGGAGGCTGAGGCAAGAGAATCACTTGAGTCTAAGAGTTAGAGGTTGCTGTTAGCTGTGATGCCATGGCACTCTATCCAGGGCAACAAAGTGAGACTCTGTCTCAAAAAAAAAAAAAAAAAATGGGAAAAATATTTTATTTTAAAAACTAGTATAAAAATATAATTGAATTAAAGTAGAATGATATTAGTTGTTTGGAAATCAATAACTACTCTGCTATTGAATCTACCATATTGAATTAAGTACCTTTTTTTTTTCTTTAGACAGAGTCTTACTATGGTGCCCTTGGTAGAGTGCTATGATGTCACAGCTCACAGCAACCTCCAACTCTTGGGCTTAAGCGATTCTCTTGCCTCAGCCTCCCAGTAGCTGGGACTACAGGCGCCCACCACAACACCTGGTTATTTTTTTGTTATTGTTATTGTTTAGCAAGCCCTGGTGGGGTTTGAACCCACCAGCCCCAATGCATGTGGCCAGTGCCATAACCACTGAGCTACAGGCACCAAGCCTTAAGTATCTTTTTAATAAGAAAACACAGGCTTTATTGATGCTTGACTGCTAGCCAAGTTGCACTTGACTAAATTACTAGGTTAATTCAAAGAGCTAATGAATCCAATCAGATGACTGGTCACTTCAATTGATTAATCTGCCTAACAATCTTCCTCTCGAAATTGACCTAATTAATTGAATTGTTCTTATTTTCATGATCACTTTCATTTTCATCATCATAAAGAACAATTTCTTGGCTCGCTGCCTGTAGCACAGTGGTTATGGCGCCAGCCACATACACTGAGGGTGGCAGGTTCGAACCCAGCGTGGGCCAGCTAAACAGCAATGACAATTGCAACAACAACAAAAAAAAATAGCTGGGCGTTGTGGTGGGCGCCTGTAGTCCCAGCTATTTGGGAGGCTGAGGCAAGAGAATCTCTTGAGCCCAAGAGTCTGAGGTTGCTGTGAGCTGTGATGCCAGAGCACCCTACTGAGGGTGACATAGTGAGACTCTGTCTCAAAAAAAAGAAAAGTTTCTTTAGCACTTACTCTGATCACTGAGAATGACATGTTCTTGACTCAAGTGGTCTATAATATCATTGGGGAACTGGGAGATATGAATCAAAGATGGATGACAATACAAGAAATCATAATTGATATGCTAAGTGCATCATATAATCTCTCAGGATCTTACCATGTAAGACCTGGATTTACCTTTACTGATCCTTCACTTTACAGATGAGTAAGCAGAGTTACTTTTATATAGTAAAGCTTGTTAATGTTTTCTTTAAGATTCTGGGGTTGTTGTCATTGGTTTCCGGTTTGCTTGCTGTTCTTGTCATACTTTGAACAACTTTTCCATTTCAAGATTATAAAAATTAGCTATGGTTTCTTCCAGAGATTTTTTTGTTTGTTTGTTTGTTTTTTGAGGTAGGGTCTTGCTCTGTCACCCAAGCTGGAGAAGAGTGGTGTTATAATAGCTCACTGCAGCGTCAAACTCCTGGGCTCGAGTGATCCTCCTGCCTCAGCCTCCCAAGTTGCCGGGACTATAGATACGTATCACAGTGTCTGGATTCGCTCAGCCTTTTTATCCCACTCTGCGTGTCCCTGGAGACTGAGCTACATGAGCTTCATCAACAGCCCATTGGTCTCTGGTTTGTGGTTGGGTTTGGCCAATGGAAGGCCTCGTCTGGAAATTAACAACAGAGTGAGACCCTGTCTCTTAAAAAAAAAGTCTGGGAGAATGGATCTAGTGGAGCAAAGAAAAAGCTTTTAGCTTGCTAGGTGAAGCATTATAGCCCACATCCTCTTTGCCATCTTTATAAGTCGAGTTTATTGAGTCCAAATTCCCTGTCAATTTTTGTCCCATGCATTTCTGATTTCCCTGTTTTGAATGAGCTCTCTCCTTCTGTTACCAATTTAGATCAGTAATTGTTTATATGTAAGACAGCTATTGATTTTTAAGTATTGTTTACATAGCAGAGTGGTTTAGTAAAGAGGGATTTGATTTTTACTGCCTGTTTGGTTGTCACTTGCTACGGGATTTGGGGCAAGCCCAATATTTTTTATGTATCAATTCTGACGTGTAAAAAATGGGTAATAAGATAGCTACTTCATTTTTTTATTATTTAATGAGATCATAGGTATAAAGCAGTTAAAACAGTATCTGGCTCATAACAAACCCTCAGTAAATGTTACTTTTTATTATACCTAGTAGTTTTGGGCTGCTTTTGGGCACCATTGACTTTTCAATGCAGTATATAGTAACCCTGATTGTTATCTGCAGATTTCCTCATGCCAAAGTCTGCATTTTCCAAATTTTTGAGTCTACCTACAAAATGCCTGATAATCAGTTAAGGAGGGAGCAATACTCTGGGGCCCAAGCTTTGAGAAGCCAGGCTTCATACTGCACTAGACTGCAAGTGCAGCTGACCCTTTTTAACTAAAGTGAGTGAACAACTGGTAGTTTTGTCACTGCTGAAAAGCCGGAGTCCCTTCCAGCTGGAAGTAAGACAAAATCAGGTAAATGGAGACGTGTCTCTAGACTAGACATATGACCATGATTCTCACCCTGGGATGTTTTTGCCTCTCAAGGGATAGTTTGCAATGTCTAGAGACATTTGTGATTGTCACAACAAAAAAGGGGGCAGTGCTACTGTCATCCAGTAGGTACAGGGCAGGGATGTTGCCAAACATTCTACAACATAACAAAGTGCTGAGATTGAGAAACTCTGCTATTAAAAAAGGGAAGAATGATCTATTAGGGTGTTGGGATTTCGACCAGAAATTGCCCCAGTGGTAGAAATAAGAGGAACCTGGTGTTTCTGCAAACTCCGTATCTGGGGTGGCTTAAAAAGTCACGCTCCTCCCCTTTCCCCCACCTTGTCATTGTACTTGGAAACTCCAGAGCTGGCAGCTTGGAGTCTCTGTGACTACACTTCCTGCTGCCTGTCTCTTCATCTCAGAAGCCTCCAGATATAGGCTCACTCCATGCCATCGAGAAAGGTATTTTAAACATTGGAACGACTTGGATAATTTAAGTAAGTAGATGTATGTGCTGTCATAAGGGAGTGGGAAGGAGAGGAGTGCAAACCCAAATCATATGCCAAAAAAAAATTTTAGAATATAAAGAAAAAATGTGGTAGTCTAAAATGTCACTTTTCTTCAAAGATAGAGTTAGACTTTCAGTAACATTAGAAAATTTTGTGGAGTATATCTCTAGTCTATCTAACTTTGAAGAAGTAAATATTATAAATAGATGCTTCAAACACATTTTAAAGCAATGTTCCCAGCATGGCTTTACACTCTAGTATTTTGCTGTCTTTGAAATGTAAAGCTTGATGTGTTCTCTTTATCTTAGGTGAGGCTACTGGGCCCATCTCAAGCTGATCTTGGCACTTGTCATCCTCTGCTGTCTTCAATCAGTCCTCTATATTCCATTTTGGAAGAAGACTAAAAATGGTAAGAACAGCTAAGAGATCCCTAAAAAGCATTATCTTTAATCTTTGTTGAAAGAACTCAAACCAGCCAGCAAACGTCATGTTAAAGAATCTGTACTGAGGTTATTTGCTAGGGGGAAATTGCTTCATATTTCATAATCAAGATTCATCAATGGGGCATTCTATAAGAGCTAAATACGTGCTGTAGTGAAGAGCAGCAGATGTTTGAATTGGGGACAGAGCTTACGGGGATCTCACTTCTTCATCCCACATTTCTGGCTTTAAAGCTGTAAGGAATCACTGAATTGCTGAAGCTACTTGTGCTTTTTCTAGCATATGACATGCTCTGTGGGGGTGGGGTGGGGAAAGCCTGGACTGGAGTGATGTCCAAGAGAACCAGAGCTGGACAGTAGTTAAAGCGCTGCTGTCAGGACCATCACAATAGGAGGAACGAGACCTCAGCACAGCATGGGGCTGAACTCCCAATATAGCAAGGACCAGTGGGGATTTACAGCCAAGGGGCGGGGAGGCGGGGGGACAGTCAGTGATGGAAAATGACTCAGAAGAAACATCAGGGCTGAGGGGGATTCTAGCTGAACTGACCCAAAAGGATTCTTGCTGAAGGCAGGCCAGGGTGATGAGACACCACCTGCGGGGTGGTGGGGCATGGGGAATTTGATCAGATACCGACGGTGATCACATACCAAAAGGGGGCGATTCTCGATAAAATGACTTAGCAGGATTCCTGCACAAATTAGGCAATGCAAAGATGAACCCTATGAGGCCCAGCAGCTGAGGCCCTTACCGGAGCCCAACTGAAGTTCAGTCCAGAGAGTCTTTGTCAGGGCTGGTTCTCCCAGTCACTCGTGGGTGGGGGAGACAGACTGGGTGCCTGTCATCTGAGCCCTCTGAAACTTAATTTCTCTGACTGTATAAGGAGCATTAGGATACCTCCCCAAGTGCCTTCTAGCGCCATTACATTATAAGGCTCAAATGACAGAATATCTTTCAAGCGCTTTGGACTTGATTTGATGTAAGTGTGAGTTATGAGGTATGCCAAAACTTAATCAGAAACCAGCATCAATGGCTTCTTTCTGAGACTATTTTGTCACCTAAATCAGACACTTTCTAGATCTGAATGTTGGCCACCAGGCTTATTTCGTGTCTAAGGTCCAATGAAGCGTTAAGCGTGGGGCTGCAGCAAAGGAAACAGCCGCTAACAGTTTCATTTCCTAGAAACCCAGATGTCTGTTTTAATACAAACACATGCCCACATCTGTCCTTGCCCATTGTAGGATGGCATGGTGGGAATTATAAAGAGCTCACATTTCTTGACCACATACTACCAGTTAAGCATGACGCTGAGGGCTTGAAACACACGCTTCTATTTCAGCCTCAAAGTAGCCTGTTAGGTAATAATCAGAAAACTGGGGCTTTGAGAGGTTAAGGAGGTTGAGTGGATACATGCAGCCTGGCTCCAGAAAATGTGCTTGGGACCCCTGAGCACACGCCATTACTCAACAGATGAGCAATAAAGGTGGGCTCGGGTTATAATCGCTTACTACTCAAGCACAAAGGGGAAATGGGTGTATCTTTTCTAAGAAAACCCATGAGAACATTTTTAAAGAGAAGAAATACAAATGGCCAAAAAGCACAGGAAAAATACTCAACTATATTAATAATCATATGTCAGATACTTTGGTATAGAAATTCCACTTCTAGGAATTATTCTTAAAGAAATTACCATGGACACGGCAAGCTATTTACCAACATAGTCTGCACAGCAGAGCAAAGACAATATGACATGCTGGGGAGGAGCAAATTGATTGTGTTATACCCATTGCATGGAGTGCTACATAGCCATCAAATCATGTTTTCTTTCTTTTTTTTTTTTTTTACAAAGAATACTGAGTAACATAAGAAAGTACTCATGGTATAATGTCAAATGAAAAAAGCAAGTTACAAATTGATAAGTGTCATATATTCCCGATGTTTTTAATGTACATTCTAGACAAGTGCTAGATGCTTACTAAATGTTGGATGATCCGTGATGATGGCTTACATAAGCATGTTACATATTTCAATTTTACAAAACAGCTCTGCATTATAACCATTCTACCATTAGGAAATCAGAGACTCAGGAGGTAAAGTGATTTATGGAAGTCAGAGAGCTTTATCTAGTGTGACAGAACAAAGATTGTTGTTGTTTTTAGAGACAGGGTCCTACTCTCCCACCCAGGCTGGAGTGCAGTGTGATGATCACAGCTCACTGCAGCCTCGAACTCCTGGGCTCAAGCGATCCTCCAGCCTCAGCCTCCCAAGTACCTGGGACTACAGGCACATGCCACAGTGCCCAGATACATTTTTAAATTTACTTTTGTAGAGATGGGGTTGCTCTGTGTTACTCGTGCTGGTCTCAAACCCCTGGCCCCAAGCAGTCCTCTTGACGTGGCCTCCCAAAGTGCTGGGGTTACATGTGTGAGATATCTCACCCGACCTAGAGAACAAGAATTGAAAATCAGATCTTTCTACTGAAAAAGCCTAGACTATTCCTAAAAAGCTGCTCGCTGTGTGAAATAGATGCAGGGATGGGAGATTAGCACTAGAAGGGAACGTGCCACAGTGTTAATAGCAGTTAAGCAATTTTAAAAGTAGAGACATCATTCTGCTCTTAAATATAACAAGTTTCTTCATGGCTAAATAAAGGGTTATTAAAGAAACCATTTGTTACCTTAACCTAGTCAAATTATTTAAAAAATTGGAAGGCTGTGCTAGAATTAAAAACCATCATTACGAATTAACCAGCCAGTCCCTTTGTACCCCAAATAATTTGTATCTCAGAAGCTTATGAAAGTTTAGAGTTGTGGTTAGCAAACATGGGCCATATCCAGTCTGCCACCTGTTTTTGTATGGTCCACAAGCTGATTGGTTTATATTTTTAAATGGTTGAAAAAGTATCAGAGCAAAATTACTATTTCATGGCATCTACAAGTTACATTAAATTCAAAATTTCAATGTTCACAGATTGTCTTATTGTTTAAGTGTTTGTTTACATATTGTCTCTCAGTGCGTTTGCACCATCATGGCAAACTACTCAAAGAGTTGTGTATTGTGACAGAGCCTATATGGCTTGCAAAGCCTAAAGTATTTATGGGGTGGCTAACACCTGTAATCCTAGCACTGCGGGAGGCCAAGGCAGGTAGATCCCCTGAGGTCAGGAGTTCAAGACTAACCTGAGCCAGAGTGAGATCCCATCTCTAAAAATGGCTGGGCATTGTGTAAAGTGCCTGTAGTCCCAGCTACTCAGGAGGCTGAGGCAAGAAAATTGCTTGAGCTCAAGAGTTTGAGGTTCCTATGAGCCATGGCACTCTACTGAGGGTGACAAAGTGAGACTCTTATCTCAAAAAAAAAAAAAAAGAGAAATATTTATAGGAAAAGGATGTCAATCCATTGTTGTTGTTGTTGTTGTTGTTGTTGTTGTTTTTGAGACAGAGCCTCAAGCTGTCACCCTGGGTAGAGTGCTATGGCATCACAGCTCACAGCAACCTCCAATTCCTGGGCTCAAGTGATTCTCCTGCCTCAGCCTCCCAAGTAGCTGGGACTACAGGCACCCGCCACATGCCCAGCTATTTTTTGGTTGTAGCTGTCATTGTTGTTTGGCAGGGCGGGCTGGATTCAAACCTGCCAGCTCGGGTGTATGTGGTTGGCACCTTAGCTGCTTGAGCCACAGGTGCTGTCAATCCATAGTTTACAAAAACAAGGAGATAAAGTGTATAAGGACAAATAAGATTGAATACCTATGCTTTGGGGTGACTGTTGTGATGCAGAATAGCTGTTGAGTTTCTAATTTATGTTAGAGTACTTTATATCATTTTATTCTTTTGGATTGAAAACTATATCTGTGGGGCTAAAATAATAGAAGGAAATGATAAGTCTCTCCTTTTTCAGAAAAGGTAAGTGGTATATACATCCTTCTACTTGAATTGTTTTTATTATATAAATGCAACTTTGATATTCATGGGATTTACACTTTACAGAGATTAGCCTATAATTAGAAATATTTCAAAATTCACAAAAAGTGGGTCATAAATCTATTGGGGAAATTCCTACTAGAGGCTCGGTCCAAGAAACCAACAGCACTTGCAACTTCCCTTACTCACAGGGCCTGTCCAGCCTAGGGAGACGGGCACCGCACAAGTCTAGTTACCAAAACAATCGCTGTCTACCGACAAGGCCACCGGTCAGTAAATTCAAATTCAAGAGTTTCCAGCGATCTCCACCCCCTTCCCAGTTCCTTACTTCTTCCCTGCCTCCGTGTTCGGCAGCGGAGGGCTCCCCCACCCTTGCTCCCACAGCTTGGCTCAAGGCGTTCCCTGCCCCAGAAATGCAAATTCTGACATTTCCTTTGAAACTTCTGCAGCTTGACTTTCTCGGCTTTGTAGTGTGGAAAGTTGATGTAAGGAGCAGCTAAGGGCTGGGACTGTCTTTCTCTGAAGGCCATGTGTCAGAGCCTGAGGGGGTGCCCCGTGCCCCGTGCGCCACTTTCTGACCAGTTGGCTAGGTAAAAGAATAGAGGCCAAAAAAAGGAGCAAATTCTCTCTTAACTCACTGTTAAAATAAAAATAAAAGTGCTCCCCAGGCCTCACATACTCTCCTGGCAAGATGAATTTCCTTTTGTGAACGATTCTGCCTGTTCTGACCGCCCTAATTAACCCCACCCGCATTCCTAATCTCCTGCCCCCTGCCCTGTATTTTCTTTTCCCATAACCCTCATCACCTAACATCTGATAGCATTTATAGCAGTTTTAGATGTTTGTATTTATTCTTTGGAAAACATAAACTCTGAAAGAGCGGGGATTTGTTCACTGATATCTCCAGTCGGGGAAGAGTCCCTGTGGGTGTAGCAGGAATCAATAAATACTTGTCGAATTTTTCCTTGTCCACAATTTCCTTTCGTGTTGGCATGATGAGGTGTTATTTCCTCTACAATTTGATTTTTTTTTTTTTTTTTTTTTTTTTTTTTTGAGTTTTTGGCCGGGGCCGGGTTTGAACCCACCACCTCCGATATATGGAGCTGGTGCCCTATTCCTTGAGCCACAGGCACTGCCCCACAATTTGATTTTTGTTGATGTTTCAATAAAAACAATACCTATTTTTGTAGAGAAGAGTAGAGAAAGATTAGCATCAAAGCAAGAGCTCTCCTCTCCCCACTGAAGTTCCCTTTGTATCCCTGCCCAGAAGAAATTGCTGTCAAAGGTTTCTCATCGATTCTTCCCCACTTTTCTCTGCAAATACAAATACAAGGTGGCCATAAAGTTTGTGTGCAATTTTATGCACACATATATTCATCATACAGGCACCATATGCTATGTGTTATTTTGACGCTACTTTAACAATCCCCTTTATTTTTTTATCAATTAATAGTAGATTGTGCACAGCTTTTCACGTCAACCCCTATGTCTCTACCACATTCTTTTTAAGGAATGCTTGCCCTTCCACTACTGGTGGTTTTCCATTTTTTAACCATTCCCAAATTGATGGATTGTCATCTAGTTCTTCTTATTTTTACTATTTCAGAGAGCTGAATCAAACTCATAAAATAGTCTTGTCTAGTTGTTTTTTACCTCCCTCGGTAGAATCCTTAGGTTTCCGGTGCTTTGAAGCTTTGCTTAGACCATTTTGAAACATCAGCAGCCCAAAGTTCTGGGGCCCTGGGAAGACTCCCAGCTGAAGACAGATCCCAGCAGATGAGTTTCAGGGGAGTCTGAAACTCCCTAGAGTTTCCCTAGGGTAAGGGCAAGAGAAAAGGAGCACTGAGGTCAGTTAGCTCAATATCAGTTTGTAAATTGGAAAGTCAAGATTTAGGAGAATTCATTCAGTAGTAGACAGAGAAGCTGAATCCCGGTCTGATGTTCAGTTCACAAGATGTAAACCTCCACAATAAGTAGGTAATCAGAGAAGTCAGACGAATCCTGGTCTTCCTGAGTCTAACTTGTTGCAAACACTTCCCCTCACTTCCTCATTTCTGCTGTTGAGTATTTCCTGCTTCAATACACATGCTTTTCACTCCTCCATGCATAACCAGAGTTTTTTTTTTACAAGCTTTCAGAGTACTGAAGATAAAAAGGCTACTTGCAAAGTGTAAAATTAGGGACAGCTTAGTAAATACTTTTTTCCTACTAGTAATCGTATCTCTGAAACTGTAAACATTCTGGTGGGAATCTAATACAGATTTACAATCAGAAGAATTCAATTTTGAATATATGCTTGTGCCCTGCCATCAAAATGATGCGTCCAAAGGGATAGATTTTCCCACCTTGAACAGATGTTTATGCTTTTATTTGAAGGGTAGGCAAGCAGTGCTAACTTTAGGCCTGACTTAGGTCTCGCCCCACAATCTCTTATTTTTCTCACTATGGATTTTCCTGACAGCAGAGAGAATCTGTGCTCAAGAGATATGTGCAAAGTTTCTGATGATGAGGCAGCGGAACTATTGGGATCCTAAAGGGGAAGGGATGGTGTCCGACTCATCATCATTCCTCTACTTTGTCTAGCACAGTATATTGCACAGAGTAGGTTCTCAATAATGTTTGTCGAATGACTGTGTGAGCATATAATTCTTTATTATGAAGATAAAGCTCCATGCGCCTTTAAATCTGTAAACTGACAAACTGCCTTAATGTAGCATTGCTGGACTTTGGATGCAATTCGTAAGAAATATATCATCCCTAAAACTGGTCCCACTCAAAACATACCTTTTTAAAATACTTGTAACTTTTTCTTATGAAAACAACCAACAAATCTCCCTTCCCCCCCCAAACCCTCAATAGCACAAAATAGAACTATTCTAGTGCTAAGTAAGAGTCTTTTAATTGAAAAAGAAATGAACCAAAATGCAGGCACATTCTATACCAAGTGCATTTGCTGTGACTATGAGGCAACTTGTAGATGATTGGCCAAAATTAAGTTCGGATCTTAGTTTGAAATTGCATCTCTGATCTCAGCTTCCTCATCAGTACTATAGCAATGGCCTTGGTCATATGACTTCAGTGTGAGGGATCATTGGTGTATTCCTGTGTTTGCCTTAGCATCTGACACACGCACGATAAGTAATAAAAGGCAGTCATTATTTTAAAAACTGATTGTCGAATGGCTACTTAATCTGAATTCCACATTTGCCATTTTAACTAAAGAGGTGATTTACTGAGAGAATAGAAACACCTGTGCATACAAAAATCACAACATTCCCATTTTTACCATAATTAGTTTGCTAATTGCATATCCAAATTTACCCAGTATATTTGCATGTGTAAATAGCTATGATTCATTACCAAAGCCAGGCCTATGTCATGGTGTACAAATCAAATTACTGAAATAAGCGTGTCTTCAGGCAATCGTTGCCAAAAATCAAGCAAGACAAAACAACGCAGATTGTTTATTATCAGGTGAAAAAACAGACCTGGCTTAATGCTTAGCTCTTACATTTTAAAATAACATTAGTTGAGAATAAAGTCACAGTTTAAGTCTGAAGCAGTTACTTCCTAATGGTTTGAAAGGGGGAAATTTCCTTTCCACACTTAAGGAAATTTCCATTGGAATGAAGGAAGATTTCTCATTTTTAAGCCATCCTCTCAAAAATATCTTTTAAGTTGGGGAGCCTGAAAGGTATACTTTCTCTTTAAATAACACATTTAGAAAGGCTTTTTTCATTGAGTTCATATATTTCCCCTTCTTCCCTTGAGCAGAGCCCAACTTTATCATTGCAGTTCCCCTTCCTTCTGGCATGGATCTTGGAATGCAAACTTGCTGGTATCTCTGAGTTCCGGGCTTCCTGTATAGCCGGCGTGAACAGCCAAGAGACACCTTGCTCGGCTTAGAGCATTCCAAAGGCCGTTGGGACTTGGGCTCATCTATTGAGCAAAGAACAAGGACAGCCCCATCATGGCCGTGTCTGTTCCCAGGAGAGACAAATGAGCTCTGTGCTTTACTACGGTTTCAAGTTCAAAGGTGCAGAGCTGCTGAGAAAAAGGATTATGAATGAATCCTTCTGCAGCCCCACTTCCTATGCCCTTCCAGCAATACCGTTTCCCTTTCTTCTGTGGCACTTTCGCCACTCCCACGCTTCCTTTAAAGGTCCCAATCTTTCCTGGCATGTCCTCATCCCCTTATCACAATCTGATCCTCAGGGGGAAAAAGCCTCTCTGGTTACAATTGTTTAATATGAGTCTTCTAGGGGATTTTAAGTTCAAAGTCTTGATTTACTCGGCAAGTATTAATCTTGCTCTCACGATCTGCCAGGCAGGATAGTGATGGAGTACATGGAAAGACACGGTTTTCGGACCTCAGAGTGTTCGCTATCTGTGGGAGGAGGTGGCCAAGTTGACTTCTCAAGAGGCAGGGATAGGAGAGGGCTAAGAGTGCAAGCTCTGTACCTCAGTCGCCTGGGTCTCACCCCGGGCAAGTTCCATCACCACTGCACTTCCCTTTCCTCATTGAAAATGAGTTTCTCCATTCTAGTTAGTTACATACTAAATGGTTAAGTACCTGTGTAATATCCTCAATTTTGCCCAAAATATTTACCATCTGGCCCTTTACAGAAAGTTTGCCAACCTTTGGTCTCTAGACCAATGTTATCTAATAGAACTTTTTTTTTTTTTAAGAGACACTATATCACCCTCAGTAGAGTGCTGTGGCATCACAGCTCCCAGGAACCTCAAACTTCTGGGCTTAAGTGATTCTCTTGCCTCAGCCTCCCGAGTAGCTGGGACTACAGGCGCCTACCACAATGTCTGGCTAGTTTTGTTGTTGTTGTTGTTGTTGTCACTGTTGTTTAGCAGGCCCGGGTCAGGTTTCAACCCACCAGCCCTGGTGCATGTGGCCAGCGCTCTAATCCCTGAGCTGCGGGCACCGAACCTAATGGCACTTTTTGCAATGATGAAAATGTTCTACATCTGTACCCTTGAACACAGGAACCTAATGTGGCATTTTGAGCCCTTGAGATATAGTTAGTGTGACAGGAAGATTGAATTTTAAAATTGTATTAAATTTAAATTAATTTAAATTTTAAAAACTGCATGTGACTGGTGGCTATCCCATTAGAGCAGCTCTAGACAATTTTAAGTCTAAATATTCTGTGTTCTGTCAATGCGCCCATCTCTCGATCTAATCAGCTACCCTGAGGCTGCATGAATCAAGGGGAAGGAAGGCAACATTCTCACCCAGATTTCTGCCCTGGCCTGGACCGGCTTTCCTTGTCTGCTAGAAAATGCTTCATAGAAAGTGCTTGAAAATGCATGCGGGTGCACACTTACTTCTTTTAGAGCTGCTTCTTTGGCTCAATCCATTACATCTGCTTTAGTTTGGAATGAAGTATAGTAGTTGGCTTTCTCAACTCTGCAAGGAAGTCTGGTTCAACTTAGAATTCAGGGCTGCAGGCAGAGAAAACCTCTCAGCAAAGCTCTATTTCCTTGCATCTCTGCTTGTGAGCTGGCTACCTTCAGCCTTATATCATATCTCTCATAAGACTGCTATAAACAGTAAGATGCCACCAACACACGTCACCATTATGAACATTGCCCAGCCATTTTCCCAAAGAGTAAAGTCATAGCTGGCAGGAGTTCTGGCCTCCAAGATAGCATAGGTGACAGTTTTATCAAATATCTTTTATGACATGAGCCATCAGCTTGCCAACCTCTGATATCTTTCTTCCCCTTAGCCTGGTGACATTAGCATCACATATTTTAGATTCTCTCATGGTCATAAATTTCTTTCCAAATTCCTTTTCATTTTGAGACAAGGCCTCACTTTGTCATTTGAGCTGGAGTGTAGTGGCATGATGATAGCTCATTGTAGCCTCCAACTCCTGTGCTCAAGTGATCCTCTGCCTCGGCTTCCAGAATTGTTGGAACTATAGGCACCTGCACCACACCCAGCTAATTTTAAAAATTTTTTTTAGAGACAGGGTCTTGCTATGTTGTCCAGGCTGGTTTCAAACTCCTAGCCTCAAGCAATCCTCCCATCCTGGGCTCCCAAAGTGCTAGATTTATGGGTGTGAGTCATTGCACCTGGCTTACTTCCAGATTCTATACTGGCTAAAATCACTTTTGCAGTTGTCCAATAAAAAATCCAATTAACACTGGCTTAGAACAACAATTTTCTGATTTCTTGTAAACTCCTGGAAGTCAGCAGTTCAGAGTTGTTATTTCTGCTCTGCTCTGTAATAAAAGGAAGGATCTGGATTGTTGCCCCACCATCCAAGCACATTTTCCTCACTTGCATCATCCATGATGTTTGGCTACAGCATCCACATTATGAGAAGCCAGATGGAAGTTGACAGGACAAAGAGGAACAACCCCACCGTTTAAGGACATGTCCCAGAAATTGCATGCCTCACTTCCCCTCCCAGCCCATTGGCTATATCTTAGTTATACAGCCATGCTTAGATGCAGGGGAGTCCGGGAAATAGAACTTTTATTTTAGAGTGGCATATGCCCAACTACAAATGGAGGTTCTAGTACAATGAGATGAGAGAAAGGGGAAAAAGATGTTGGGAGAAATATATCAGTCTCTATGAGGATAATGAAAAGAATTAACTGCAAGTATCAGAAAATAGCCTATGGAATAAGAGCAACATACAGTTAAGCAACACATATACAAGTGTCAGTATCTTGTCTGGAAAGAACTAATGGTTTTTCTACATTATATTTGAGGTATGTACACTTCTTTCTTTCCTCCACAAGATTTCGAGCTCCTTAAAGGCAGAGACTACATATCTCCTGGTCCTAGTAGGTGTCCAATACATATCTGTGAAATGAAAGAATGAACACGAGTCAGTGGGATCCTTGGTATAATTCCTAGCTAAGGAATTGTTGGGGAGTTGTCTGATCCAGACCCATTATCTTGGTCAAAGAGGGTTATCTGGCTCTTTGATGTGTGCCATATTGTTGTTCTGTGTCTGTCTTTTTTTTTTTTTTTTTTTTTTTTTTAAAGAAACAGGATGTCATTCTGTTGCCCAGGCTGGAGTCCAGTGGCACAATCATAGCTCACTGCAGCCTCCAACTCCTGGGCTCAGGTGATCCTCCTGCCTCAGCTTCCCAAGTAGCTGGGAATACAGGCACCAGCTATCATGACCAGCTATCTTTTATTTTGTAGGGATGGGTCTTGCTACATTGCCCAGGCTGGTCTTGAACTCCTGGCCTCAAGTAATTCTTCTGCCTCAGCTTCCCGAAGTGCCAGGATTACAGGAATGAGCCATGTGGCCATGCAGAGTCTTGCAGAGTCTTCTCCTAGTCACAGAGCCTGCCTCAGAGGGGTACATGTGTGGTGAACTACCATGCCAGGACTAGGACCCTGTTCTTCCAACCCTTAAACCCAGAGTTCTTTTGGCTACCTCATGTGTAATTAGTGCAATGAGAGATGAGAGGAGGGAGCAATTACTTCTGTCTGCTTTGATCCCAGAAGATTTTTTTGGAGAAGGTGGATTTGAACTGGGCATTATAAAAACAGAGCATCTTAAACCCTACCTCCAACCACCTACCCCCCACCAAGGCATCCCTGGTCAGATAGAATAGATAGAAATGTGACCCCTGTTGCGTCTGGGGGTATAGTCCAAAGGAACCTATTCTTAAGGAGAACTTTCTTTAGAATAGTTTGCTTTACTCACCATTCATACATGCATGCATGCGTTCTTTCTTTCATTATCTAGCAAACATAATGGAATCCTAATTACCAGCCATTGTTTTACACAGGACACACGAGATGGTGCTTTCAAGGAGCATACATTCTCATGCAATAGACATTAAATAAGCACATAAATTAGCAAGAGAGTTTCTGATTGTGCTAAGGGCTATGAAGGAAATAAAACAGGGTAGTCTAATGCCGGATGCATACCCTTCTCTGTGCCTAGCTGATTAATCTGTGAAATAGAGATAACAAACAATAGAGGTCTACAATTTCCCAAACCCCAAACTGAAAGCTTTGTCCCAACTCAATTGATTGCAAACGTGATATGACGGCAATGCATTTGGAGGTGAATCTTGACCTGAGCTGAATGAGTTATTTATTCTTTTTTTAATCCCACCGAGAGTGGACAATCCTATATATTCAGAAATGTTTGTGTTTTGATTATGGGATGCTGCCCCAGGCTCTGATAGGTATTATATATATATATAACATAAGGTACAAGCATCATATGACCTTCTAAAATCTGAAAATTTCTGAATTCCAAAACACATCTAGCCCCAAAGATTTTGGATAAAGGCTTGCAGGTCTATAGTACCCTTCTCATAAGGGTATGGTGAGGATTAAATGAGTTTATATAAGAGGTCTAACAATTAAGTTTGCAAACTCATCCTAGAAAAAGGGCTACAACCTCATTGCTGAATATCACCTTGGTCACCTTCGTTGTACTCCCCTTGGGAAGCTATGCACCGATGCCAATGCCTAGTCCACCCTTTAACAAGATTTTGTAACTCTTTTTCTGGAATGACCCACAGAGTATGACAATTAAGTTCGGGAACTTGCCACCATGTGCTTACATTGGCAGCACAGTACAAAGGACTCTGTAAGGCTTCGTACCTTTGGTACATGAGTGTCTGAGTGTCTCGCAGCTATGTTTGTGTTGATGTATGGCAGTGTCTTGCTGAGTGGCGTCCATTATTGTTGCATATTTTTGTGTGCTGTATAATGACAGCTCTAATGGCCATTCCAGAAAAAGAGTTCCAAAATTGCTTTGAAGGGTGGACTAGGCGCTGACATCAGTGCATAGTATCCCGAATGGTGTACCTCCAAAGTGACTGTAGTGGTATTCAGCAATGAAGTATGTAGCACTTTTTCTAGGATGAATTCTTGTGCTTAATTTTCCAACCTTGTATGTAAAGCACTTAAAATGGTGCTGGGCATATGGCAAGCGCTACTTGAGTTAACTACTATGGCTATCATTATCACTATTCTTACATGGGAGGGTATTTAAATAAGTTGGTCAGGGAAGGCCTCTCTGAGGATGTGTCACTTGAGCAGAGAACTAAGGGGTGGCAATGAGCTGCCATGGGAAAAGGACAAGAAAGATGAATTTAGGAAGAGGAAACAGCAAGTGCCAAGACTGAGGTGGTTACAAGTCTGACTCAAATGCAGAACAGAAAACAGGCCAGATGGCTGATGTAAAAAAGGGGAAAGAGGGTTCAAGGTCAGAGGGATAGGACTGGAGTCAGAACATGCATGATATTTACAATGGTAAAGACTTTGGATTTCATTCGAAGTGGGATGGGAAGTTGTAGTTGATTCGATTCAGGTTTATAAAGAATGATCTGACGCTGTTGTATGAATAAATTATAGAGGAGAAAGGGAGGCAAGGAGACAGATTTGGACTCCATTGCACGGTCCTGGTAAGACATAACAACTAATTGGAGTAGGGAGATGGTAGGAGACGGGGAGAAAAGAGGACAAGTGCAAGGAAAAAAAGTTGAAAAATAAGCAGGAAAAAAGCTTTCTGCTGAATTTGACATTCTAACTGATGTCAGTGTGTAGATGCTAAGAATTTCATAATCATGATCTCAGTTGTTTAAGCTAGTGATGCGCTGGCCCCAGTTCATGCAGTCTTGCAAGAGCAACTCTGTAACCAGTGATGTCATGCTAGTAGCTCAAAATGGGCCATGCTGGGAATATTTGCACTACAGAAATTGACGAATACTACAGGACTTAACAAATCAGAGAGCTTTGGGGGATGAGAGGAAAAGCCTATCATTAAACGTTTATGAGCACACCACTGGTTAAGATGGCTTTATTTGTCTTCAACTAAACTTCCTTATTTTTAGAGCCTCTGCTTTCCCTTATTGCAAAAATACTTGAATGAGGCACATCCTGGGGAAACTCAGTTTGATGACTGCTGTCTCAATCACGTCATGTGTTTCACGCAGGTGATGCAGGGATCCTCTCGCTTCTTTCCAGGGTCCCATCTGAGTTCATGGGAATGAGATGGGAAGAGAGTACCTGATTCTTGACTGGCCTTTACCCATTTGGCCCCCTCTGGAATACAACTCACCTCCCTCTTCTGCAACATCACTCTTAGCCTATTACCTATTATCTTCTAATTGTGAGACCCATGAATCCGCCATGTCTTACAGAAGCATAGCCAGATGTGGAGGTCAGGGTCTCAAATCCTATTATCAGGGACTGTACAAATGATTCCCTCTACTTCTCTCCTTTCCCTCTTCTAAAGTCTGTCCCCGTGTCTTGAGTCAACTCCTCCTCCCTGACTAGTGAACATGTTCCTTAAATGTTTGAGTAAAATGTATGCTCTAGGAAGATGTACCATATTTACCTAAGGACTTCTCGTATCCCCTGGCCTACTGTCATGTGCTTCCAAGTATCTGAGTGCTCCAGTTTGGGAAACACAGCCTGAAAAGCGAACTAGAAATCTGGTGAGTGAAGATGATAGAGAAGAGGACTTCAAGCAGAGGGATGTGCAAGTCAGGGAACATGGTTTCAGTGATTTAAAAAGCTGGTAGTGGCTTGGCACCTGTAGCATGTGCTTGCAGCACCAGCCACATGCACTGAGGCTGGTGGGTTCCAGCCCAGCCTGGGCCAGCTAAACAACAGTGGCAATTGCAACAAGAAAATGGCTGGGCGTTGTGGTGGGCACCTGTAGTCCCAGCTACTTGGGAGGCTGAGGCAAGAGAATTGCTTAAGCCCAAGAGTTTGAGGTTGCTGTGAGCTGTGATGCCACAGAACTCTACTGAGGGCAATAGCTTGAGGCTCTGTCTCAAAAAAAAAAAAAAAAAAAAAGATGACTTTGTACCTCTAGCTCCAACAAACTTTAAGCATGTAAACATGGCTGAAAAAAGCCTTTTGAGATACTTCTGAGCTATCTTACATTGGAAAAAAGAAAGCTGAGGGAAAATTGCTTATTTATCTCCCATTAGAGGAATTGAGGGCAGTAAGCATTCGGTTTCTTAGATATCAATATGGTTGGCTGATCCAGTCACTGGGAGGACAAAAGCATTAGCTGAGCTAAAGAAGTCCATAGTAGAGACCCAGACTGGACCATCCCATGTATAAGTACTAATTAAACTAAAACGAGTGTTCTGGAATAAAATATTAATAGCGATCTTGAAACTTGAGAACAAGTCCATGGTGAAATCACTCTCTAAGGCAGAGCCAGTTGAAGGTCATATGGTGATTATCAAAGCTCTTCAGTGCTTTCCATATTCCCTTTTAAGGTCTTTGCCTCAAGGTTCCAGTGTCTGTCATGCTAAACCTGGGTGCCCAAGTATCACCTTTATGGACAGGTTCCTATACACCCCAGTTTGCCTGAGAGACTCGTGGCATAATCTGCAACAGCCTCCCCTTCACGCTCGTAAGCACCCTGCTTACCGATGATATGGTTTGGGTGATTCTGCACCACACAGGCAGGGCCCTGACTCGACTACTCTCTCTCTCTCTCTAAGTTTATGTAAGGTAAACCCAATGCGTAAGGCAAACGCTTATCCGACAATCCTCTTCGCAATTTTTCCAAGATAATTTCCAAAAACAATCTAAGAAGAGAGTTACTGTGTAGACTCTCTTCTACAGATTATAGAAGGTCAGAGCCAGAATGGCAGCAGTGATGTTTGATAATCAAATGCCATGTACTAGTTGAGTGATCTTGAGCAAATCAGTTGATATTGCTGAGCTATGTCTTCATTTGTAAAATGGGAATAATGGATCTCCTTTATTTCCCTACTTAGACTATTTTGAGGCTCAAATATTATTTTTTAAAAACTCTTATAATTTGTACCACGGCAGGCTTAGCAAGTAAACATTAATTGCACTAAAGTCTTAACGTGTTGTTCTTCTTAGGTGTGTCTGCATTTTAACATTCCTTCACTGTCCAAATTTCAGACTTTGGCAGCTAATTGATGGCTCTACCATTGTGTTCTATATAACAACAAATAGGAAGATGCTGCTTCTACCATCTCAGAAGTTATTTTGCTAAAAAGCTAAGATGCTAAATGCTAAATATGCAGTTAAATTATCGCAAACCTCAGTAATTGGCAAATATATTGATGGGGGTGCTGTTTAGACAGTTGAGAATTGTATATTTTAAAAACATAGACAAAGAGGCAGCCAATAGGCATTTCCTACTCTGATTCTTGGTATATTTTAGAGTAATAATCTGTTCTTTCTTGTAATTTCAGGTGTTTTTGATGCGGACATTGAAGAGACAATTTCTTATCCTGTTTAACATAATCATAATTTCCAAATTCCTTGGGGCTAGATGGTTTCCTAAAACTCTGCCCTGTACTGTCAATGTGGATTCTCCACATGTGATTGTGGACTGCACAGATAAGCATTTGATGGAAATTCCTGGAGGTATTCCCTCCAATACCACAAACATCACCCTCACCATTAACCACATACCAAACATCTCCCCGGCCTCCTTCCGCAGACTGGACCACCTGGTAGAGATCGATTTCAGGTGCAACTGTATACCTATTCGACTGGGGTCAAAAAACAACATATGTACCAAGAGGCTGGAGATTAAACCCAGAAGCTTTAGTGGACTCACTTCTTTAAAATCCCTTTACCTGGATGGAAACCAGCTTCTAGAGATACCTGAGGACCTTCCGCCTAGTTTACAACTTCTGAGCCTTGAGGCCAACAGTATCTTTTCCATCATGAAAGACAATCTAACAGGATTGGCTAACATAGAAATACTCTACCTGGGCCAAAATTGTTATTATCGAAATCCTTGTAATGTTTCATACTCAATTGAAAAAGATGCCTTCCTAAACCTGACGAAGTTAAAAGTTCTCTCCCTGAAAGATAACAATGTGACAGCTGTTCCCACTGTCTTGCCATCTACTTTAACAGAACTCTATCTTTACAACAACATCATTACAAATATCCAAAAAGATGATTTTAGTAACCTCAAACAATTGCAAATTCTTGACCTAAGTGGAAATTGCCCTCGTTGTTATAATGTCCCATTTCCTTGCACACCCTGTGAAAACAATTCTGCCCTAACGATCCATCTAAATGCTTTTGATGCATTGACAGAATTAAGAGTTTTACGTCTACACAGTAACTCTCTTCAGTATGTGCCCCCAGAATGGTTTGAGAACATTAAAAACCTTAAGGAACTAGATCTTTCTCAAAATTTCTTGGCCAGAGAAATGGGAGAGGCCAAATTTTTGCGTTGTCTTCCCAATCTCGTCCAATTGGATCTATCTTTCAATTATGAACTTCAGGTCTATCGTGCAGTTATGAATCTGTCAGATACATTTTCTTTACTGAAAAACCTGAGAATTTTGCGGATCAAAGGATATGTCTTTAAAGAGCTGAAAAGCCTGAACCTCTCCCCATTACAAAATCTTCCAAATCTTGAAGTTCTTGATCTTGGCACTAACTTTATAAAAATTGCTAACCTCAGCATATTTAAACAGTTTGACAAACTGAAAGTCATAGATCTTTCAATGAATAAAATATCACCTTCAGGAGAGTCAAGTGAAGTTTGCTTCAGCTCTAACACCAGAACTTCTGCAGACAGTCCTAGATTCCGTGTCTTTGAATCATTACATTATTTCAGATATGATGAATATGCAAGGAGCTGCAGGTTCAAAAACAAAGAGACTCCTTCTATCATGCCTTTTAATGATGAGTGCCACCAGTATGGGCCGACCTTGGACCTAAGTAGAAATAATATCTTTTTTGTCAAGGCCTCTGATTTTGACAATCTTATTTTCCTCAGATGCCTAAACTTGTCGGGAAATACCATTGGCCAAACTCTCAATGGCAGTGAATTCAAGCCTTTAAAAGAGCTGAGATATTTGGACTTCTCTAACAACCGGTTGGATTTACTCTACTCAACAGCATTTGAGGAGCTTCACAAACTGGAAATCCTAGATATAAGTAGTAACAGCCATTATTTTCAATCAGAAGGAATTACTCACATGCTAAACTTTACCAAGAACCTAAAGTTTCTGAAGAAACTGATGATGAATGACAATGACATCTCTACCTCCACCAGCAGGACCATGGAGAGTGAATCGCTTATAACTCTGGAATTCAGAGGAAATCACTTGGATATTTTATGGCGAGATGGTGATAACAGATACTTAAAATTCTTCACGAATCTGGTAAAATTAGAGGAATTAGACATCTCTAAAAATTCTCTGAGCTTCTTTCCTCCTGGAGTTTTTGATAGCATGCCCCCAGAGCTAAAGAATCTCTCCTTGGCCCACAATGAGCTAAAATCTTTCAATTGGGGAAATCTCCATTTTCTGAAGGCACTGGAAACTTTGGACCTTAGCCACAACCACCTGACGACTGTCCCTGAGAGATTATCCAACTGTTCCAGAAGCCTCAAGAAACTTATTCTTAAGCATAATCAAATCAGAAATCTGACTAAGCATTTTCTACAGGATGCTTTTGAGTTACGACATCTGGACCTCAGTTCAAATAAAATCCAAGTTATCCAAAAGAGTAGCTTCCCAGAAAATGTCCTCAACAACCTGGAGATGTTGCTTTTGCATAATAATCCATTTCTATGCACCTGTGATGCTGTGTGGTTTGTCTGGTGGGTCAACCATACAGAGGTGACTATTCCTTACCTGGCCACAGAAGTGACTTGTGTGGGGCCAGGAGCACACAAGGGCCAGAGTGTCGTCTCTTTGGATCTGTATACCTGTGAATTAGATCTGACTAACTTGATTCTGTTCTCATTTTCTGTATCTGCAGCTCTTTTCCTCATGGTGGTTACAACAGCAAGTCACCTCTATTTCTGGGATGTATGGTATGGTTACCATTTTTGTAAGGCCAAGATAAAGGGGTATCAGCGTCTGACATCACCAGACTCTTGCTATGATGCTTTTATCGTGTACGACACTAAAGACCCAGCTGTGACAGACTGGGTTTTGGACGAGCTGGTGGCCAAATTGGAAGACCCAAGAGAAAAACATTTTAACTTATGTCTTGAAGAAAGGGATTGGTTACCAGGGCAGCCGGTCCTGGAAAATCTTAGCCAGAGCATACAGCTTAGCAAAAAGACAGTGTTTGTGATGACAGACAAGTATGCAAAGACTGAGAATTTTAAGATAGCATTTTACTTGTCTCATCAGAGGCTCATGGATGAAAAAGTAGATGTGATTATATTGATATTCCTTGAGAAGCCCCTTCAGAAGTCCAAGTTCCTCCAGCTCCGGAAAAGGCTCTGTGGGAGTTCTGTCCTTGAGTGGCCAACAAACCCACAGGCTCACCCGTACTTCTGGCAGTGTCTGAAAAATGCCCTGGCCACGGACAATCATGTGGTGTATAGTCAGGTGTTCAAGGAGACAGCCTAGCCCTTCTTGGCAAGAGGGACTGCCTAGCTTACAGAGGATATGTCTGGCTGCCTAGATTTGCTCATAAATGTCTAACCAAAAGAGTGTTTTCAAATTCTCCAAAGAGCTGGGATTGCCCATATTACAAGGGAGTCACCAGTGCCTGGCAAAGGAGTTAGAAAGACAGGATTTATTTGATGCCTTGGGTCTTCTTTCTCATCTCTCTCTGTCTCCGTTTGCACTTGAGTCTCTCCCTTCAGATCACATATAAAATGGGAGAAAGGTACAAGCAGAAAACATGGGGCTCTGATGCACCTATAATTGGGTAATTAAATATACACACAATTATGAAATTGAGAAGAACCACTCTTCTACCCTGAAGAAGTACTGGTATGTTCAGAAATAGGGTAAAAAATGCTCAAGCTCTATCTGCATAGCACCAAAATGTACCAGGGTTAGTTTAGTGAAATAAAAACCCAGCTAACTTGCCAGGTGCAGTGGCTTGCGCCTGTAATCCTAACACTCTGGGAGGCCAAGGTGGGTGGATTGCTTGAGCTTAGGAGTTCAAGGCCAGCCTGAGCAAGAGGCAGACCCCATTTCCACTTTAAAAACAGAAAAACTAGCCGGGTGTGGTGGTACATGCCTGTAGTTGCAGCTACTTGGGAGGCTGAAGCAAGAGGATTGCTTGAGCCCAAGAGTTTGAGGTTGCCGTGAGCTATGATGATGCCATGACACTCTATCTAGGGTGACAGTGAGACTCTGTCTCAAAAAAAAATACTAATAAAATAAAAATAAACAAGTTAACTACTCAAACAATTATTTCTGTATCATCTAGCGCCCCCTTCTGTGCAGACCAAGTGTTGGTGGTGCCTCTGGCTCTTTTCCTTTGGACTTACTGTTGGGTTCCGTAGAAAAACAGTGAGGACCAAGTTTATCACCAATGGATATGGTCCACTTACGAATGGAGAAACATTTAAATGATCTGCCTTTATACAAAGTGGCCCTCTTCCCCTTTGATGGTAATTTGCCTGCTACATCTTTCTTTTTGCACTGCAAAGTTTTATAACCAAAGGAAAATTCCCTCATCCAATGATCTTTCAATGTTTTGTTGACTAATGCCATAAATATTAAATATCTACAACCTTGATGCACCAACATAGATGGTTTTCATGGCAAGCCCTGAAGGTGGACGCCAAGAACATGTACTTATTAGTTATAGTTTTATCAGGGATGACAATTATTTGAAAGACAAGTATGTGGATTCCTTTCCCTTTTTTTGAGGTGGGGAGAAACTGAGGTTACAGGCCTTGACGTTGAGAAAGCTTCAGTTTTGACCTTCAGCTTTCATATTCAAAAACAATGGAAAAGATAAAGACATTTTGAAGACACACAAACTTTCAAATGGGTATACATTCACATAAGTTCAACATTAGAAACCTGACCAATTTGCTTTATTTCCTGAAAGAAATTATCTGCAAATGTGTCTGTGCCATCTGGAAAATACAGGGTTCCCTAAAGCTCTCCCCTAAATTTGCCATACATAGGGAAAAAGAGGAAATGTAGCTAAATGTACCTTTATTTACACAATATTCATTTACAACATATTTACAAAATATTCTCACCTCGTTGTAAAATTTTTGTAAAGAATATTTTGTAAATAAAGATATGTTTAGCCACAATTTCCCATTTGTCCTACATATGGTGACTGTAGAGGCAGTTTGGAGGACACCAGGTGGTGTGCATGGGTTCAGATCCTAAAGCATTAGCTTGGAGACACTGTATTTCTGTCATATGTGGAAATGCCAAAGGTTTTTTTTTTAAGTATGGCCATGAATACACCATATAAATTATTTCCAAAGGACATTTAATCAATTAATAAGGGTCCTGAATTCACAAATTAATCCCTAGAATGCATAGAGAGGTAATTAAGTTTCTGGAGTCAACTATTTCACAACATTTGTAAACTTTGTTGTACTTAATAGGTTCCCTCCTTGTTGAAGACAAAGATAATGTCATTATAAATCAGCACTTGGCCACTGTAAAGTTTCTTCTGTTAAAACACAGAAATACATAAAATTCGAGCTGTTTTGGTGTTTTATAAAAGCATGAATCACTTGAAGACAACAAACATCTTCTGAAATTGATTAAGAGGAAGGGAAAATGAAAACAAGGCAACTCAGAAACCCCAGAGTATTTCAGCATGAGGTTAAGTATAGTGGTTGGTAGTAGAAAAATAACCAAGGTTGTACCAACAGCTGCATGTTTGTTTTTTTTTAATTCCTCTGTCATCTTGCCAAGTTACTCTTTTGTCTTTCTGAGGGGCTTTGGTGGAGTTTTGTAGGACTCGAGCTGTTTGTAGATGGCTCAGATCAAAAGCCACCACCCCAGGCTACCAGGAGACTGGAACTTTGAGGTGCCCACAATGTTGTGAAGGTGGATCTTTTCTGCTGACCAGCCTCTGGTGGGCACTGTCCCAGGAGGGACTCCCAGATTGTCCATGAAACCTGCTCCACCAGCTAGGCTGATCTCCCAGCCCCTTTCAACCTTGGACCTGGTGAGGGTGCGTCCTTCCTCCTCAGATACAGCACCTCAGCAAGACTGGGGCATTTTTAGGATCTAAGCCAAGGGAGGCATTGGGAAAGGCAAAGGTTATGGCTGAGCCAAAGGGAAAACTAGTCTCTGCAGCCTTTTTGAAGGGAGAGAGAGTGAGTCTGATTACAGCCCATCCCTGAATCGGGTTCCCTGTGCTCCATCCTTGCATCTATTTCCAGCTCTACATGTCTGGACGCTCCTTTAGGTCCAGATGGTCTCTTACATGCAGCCAGGGAATACAGAGCACATGACAGGAAGCTGTGCTGGGGGTAGCAAGGAGTGTGTGATTGGGGGCACGCACTTTCTTTTATGACACCTTCTCCCCTACCATAAAACAGACTTTTTATTTCCTTCCTTCTCATCCTAACCCGGGTGAATGAGAACCAAGTTTCACATCCCATTAGTTGTTTATGGCCTAATTTAAAAATGCAGCTGAAGTTAGTCGGTTTCCTCCACTTCTGCACATGCTCAGTGAGTGGGAACACTGGTCATGGGAAGGTTTATTAGACAGACCATGGACATGCACCTCTCTTTGGAGCTTCGGAGTGTCATGCCGCAGGAGTAGTTAGCCATGGCACACGCTGCTGGTGGCATCTGCTGTAAGATGGAGCCCTTGACCCTAAGAAACACTGGGAACTACAGAGGCTGCCAAAAAATCTATACACATTTTAAGAAAGGAAAACCCTGTGTTAAAATTGTACTACTCAATAGATACAGATGACATTTGTTACCTTGTGTATGGTATCTTGTATCCCTTGTCATTGCAGAAGTCAGTTGTGACCGGAGTATTACAATTTTAATACAGTTTTTCCCTTGCGGGAAATGTGGATACATTTTTTGGGCAGTTTCTGTATGCTTACCATCTGAAGACAGTAGCCATGTGGGAGGGAAACCACCAAGGAACACGACTGACGACCCTCAAAAAGAGATGCGCTTTACAGAATACCAAGACAGAAAATGTATCCATTTCATGAGGGATCAAGAGATTCCTCCCCATCCTTTATGGACAAGGATCTCCTTCTTGGTCATGAAGGGGAACAAGAGACCCACCACCCCATGAACCAACATAGTGAAGGGGAGGAGGAGGGTTAAAAAGAGAAAAAGTCCTAAGGTCATGAGGAGATTGCATGGAAAGGGCCCTGGTGACCAGGGCCATCCATGCCGGTGAGAAGGAAATCAAAAAAAGGGCAGTTTCCCGCTCCTCCAGCTCTTCTTTCCCACCTTTCTTCTTCTGCCTCCCTCTCCCCCCCAGTTTCCTTTCTGGTCTAAACACCCACAGGAAGTATCAAAGGAGATAGCGTTGTTGCAGATGGAGCCTTCTGTTTGGCACTGGTGGTTTCATCTTGCACTTTGGGTTTAAAACCTATCTCCCTCTGATACACCAAGTAAATCCCCACCTGCTTCAGTGAACATGGCCTTCTATAATTGGCTCAGTGAAAACTTCCCTGGATGACACTGGCTGGACTCTCTGCCACATTCAAATTCATGTCTTTCTACTTATCGCAACTTTCAGGCATGGGAGTTGACTAGAAACTAGATAGGGGGATGGCATCTGTGGCTCATTGAGTAGGGCACCAATCCGACGGAGGGTGGCCGGTTTGAACCCAGCCCCAGCCAAACTGCAACAAAAAAACAGCCAGGCATTGTGGCAGGCGCCTGTAGTCCCAGCTGCTCAGGAGGCTGAGGCAAGAGAATCGCCTAAGCCCAGGAGTTGGAGGTTGCTATTAGCTGTGATGCCCCAGCACTCTACCTAGGGCGACAAAGTGAAACTCTGTCTCCATAAAGAAAGAAAGGAAGGAAGGAAGGAAGGAAGGAAGGAAGGAAGGAAGGAAGGAAGGAAGAGGAAAAGGAAAAGGAAAAGGAAAAGGAAAAGGAAAAGGAAAAGGAAAAGGAAAGGAAAGAAAAGAAACTAGATAGGGCCCAGTGCTTTGCCTTTGAGATTCCCCTAATCTTGGCTTGAAATTCATTTCTATTGTGTTTGCCATGATATTTCAGAGGTTGCGTATCTTTGGGTGTTTATCCTTGTTCCCTCTTGGTGATGTATATTCATTAACATTTTTAAAAAAGCTCAAACTTAAAATCACTGAGAAAGTTTGAGTTGCAGTATCTCACAACAAACACCCTCCAGAAATAGTCTGGTAGGATCCTGAAAGAAAGAGGAAGTCCTTGGCCTTGTGACAGTTTTCAGACACGCCTAGAGCAAAGATGAGGCAGGCAGTGGATTCTACAGAAAAACTGCTCTCAAGGTTCTTCTGGATGGTGGCAACTCCCAGGGCTAAGGCTAGACAGAGACAACCAAATAGGACAACACTTTGCTCTTGGTGACATATGACACTGCTTGACTTCTCACTGGCCAAGGTGATGCTGTGGGACGTAGATTCCAGGGGGTTTTCTAACAACAAATAGCATGAGTTGACGTCTTGACCAAAAAAAGTTTGTATTAGTAATAACGTCTCTACAAACCCATATCTGAGGCCCATTGACGAGGGGAACCACACTGCCAAGAAGATCACCTTGGGCTGTTTTGGGAGGAGTTGACCCTACCCCAAAACGAGGCTATTGTCCTTCCATTGTCCCTGGGATGATGGCAACATTTGTGGACCAGGTTCAAATGTAGTCCTACCAAGCAGGACTTAGTAACAGGCGATATGCACTAAGTACCTCTTGTCTCTCTTCTTCACCTGCATTTCCCACCATTGATTCAGTTGCCTTTGGACTGAAGCATCATAACTGAAATCCTTGGTTAACTTATAACCCGATTGGTCGGGATTGCTCTAACACATTACTCCTATCCATTAACAGATCATGATGGATTCATCTGTGAGATGATCAACTCTCCAGGCCACCTAAGAAAACAGAACATAGGAAGCACATTCTAAATAGAGAGGATGAATTTTAAAGTAATCCCAACTTGTGCTCCTACTCACAAGGGCAGGCCCACACTGGAAATGACAGGCAAGCAGAAAGTGAGGAGGACATCAGGAAGAAGGGCTCCAGACAGAGTCACTGGTATCCTGACAATGTCATTGACCCAAGGGTGGAGGAGGAGGAAAAGAAGTCATTCACTAAGCAGCAAATACAAATTAAATGCTTCATTTATTCCCTTAAATCTTTGCATCACCTCTATGAGGCTGGTATTATTAATAGTGGCTCCATCTTAAAGATGATGGATTAACTCAGAGGTGAAGGTGGGATCAGAGAGGTTAAGTCAACTGCTCAAGGTCACAGAGGAAGTAACTGATCCCACCCAAAACTGATCTAGCTCTGTCCAAGTGGTCTATTGGTTCTCCAATTTAACTGGGGAATGAAATCACCTAAGGAGCTTGGAAACCAGTGGATTCCAGACCCCACACCAGAGATCCCAATCTCTGGGACCCAGGAATCTGCATCTCTGTAATACATCTAAAGCACAGCAGTTTAGGGAGCACCACATGTTCCTTTGTGACACCAGGGACTGTTAATACAAGGATCAATCCAGCAAGGAAAACCTGAGCCCCTCCCTTCACCCCTGCTGTTTCCCCCCACCCCTGTGCTAAATTTCTCTTTCTCCTTTTACATATAAATTGATAAATTGGCACTCTCAACCCACTTCCAGGGAGTAGAAATGCACTTGAACTCAAATTGTTTCCCATTGGGCACTTTTTTTTTTAGGACTGGCAGTTCTGTTCAGGGCTAAGATGTGAAGATAATTTGAGCTAGAACACTGGGCCAGATTTAGGTTGAGACAGGGGCAGGTGGCCAATGGAATCACAGTCACAAGAGTCCGGATAAATAGAGGTGCTGCTTGCATTTCTGGGTAAAAGGGTGTCTTTACTAAGAATTTTCCTAATATCTTCCTGGATCTGTGGACAGCGACTGCGGTTCCCTGTATGTGGTGCTGAGAGCTACCTGTCGGAGCGTGAGGTCCCTCCTGGGTGCTGCTGTTCTACTTCTGAGAAACTTAGCTGGGTCTCCAAAGTGGAATGTGGGAAGAAAATGTATGAACAGAGATAATCATTTCTTAGAAAGTATGCTTATGGCTATTTTTATCATATACCCAGGGGATTAATACAGAAATATGTCGGGTTGTTATGTTCAATGTTGTTTACTGATGAGAGGGCAACGTAAAAGTAAGTTGATGACGACAGACTATTGAATCTTGGTTTCTATCGCTTATTTCCATTGCTTTGGTTTGATCTCTGAAGATGGGGCTGGTCATGAATTTCCCTTGCAGATGGAGGTGAAGAACCCCGTGTTAGGGCGGCACCTGTAGTCCCAGCTACTTCGGAGACTGAGGCAAGAGAATCATTTAAGCCCAAGAGTTTGAGGGTGCTGTGAGCTGTCACCCCACAGCACTCTACTGAGGGCAACATAGTGAGCCTCTGTCTCAAAAAAAAAAAAAAGAATCCGGCATTAGGAACTCTCTTTTCCCCACAACTCACTTTCTCTTCCCACAGAACATGGCCCCTACTGTTAAACTGTGTGTCAATGGCAACCAGTAGCCCTCTCGTGAGCTCTAGCCGAGCACCCTCTCTCATATACCTCAACTACCCAGCCACAAACCATCCCCTCACCCTGCCCCCCAGCCCCTCTCCTGCCAATAAGTGGCATCTTTGAAGCCCGCTGTAACTTAATACATAGTTTGAGGGTTACCAGTCATTTTCATCCTGCTTGGCTGTCAATTCGTGAAAACTGTTACTGGATAAGCTGGAAGCGTGGGTGTTTTAAGCCCACTTCCCACAGACAAGGTTGATAAAGTCAGAGATGGTGGAGTGCTCGCTTGCTGATATATACATAAGCACACACATATGCACACATATGTATTCTATTTTTAGTAGAGACGAGGTTGTGCACTTGCTCAGGCTGGTCTCAAACTCCTGAGCTCAAGCAATCCACCTGCCTTGGCCTTCCAGAGTGCTGGGATTACAGGCGTGAGCCACGGCGCCTGGCCCCACGTACATATTCTATATAGCACATGTATCTGTCCGTGTACGTTTGTGTATAAATGCATACATACATGCAAGTGTGTATGTGCATGTGTGTGTGTGTGTGTTTGAATTGCTGATAAGTCTATGGCCACGTCCTGCATAAATTAGTTATAAATCCAAGTCATATAATCCATAAAAAGTACTGAGCATGGGTCTGGCATCTACCAAGTGCTCTGTAAACATTAGCTTATATTCTTTTTCTTGCTTTAGACATGTAACAAACTACATCATCTCAAAAGACTGATTATATACATGGTATTGCTCATATGGTGAATATTTGAAATCTTTTTCTTTTAGTATACAGTATCTGGAAATTTTTTTTTTTTTTTTTTTTTAGAGACAGAGTCTCACTTTGTCACCCTCAGTAGAGTGCTGTGGCGTCACAGCTCACAGTAACCTCCAGCTCTTGGGCTTAGGTGATTCTCTTGCCTCAGCCTCCCAAGTAGTTGGGACTACAGGCGCCCACCACAATGCCCGGCTATTTTTTGTTGCATTTTGGCCGGGGCCAGGTTTGAACCTGCCACCCTTGGTATATGGGGCCCGTGCCCTACTCACTGAGCATAGGCACCGCCCTGGGAATTTTTTAAAAAACATTTCTGCTAAGAGAACTATGAAACTCTAAGAAAATAAATAGCTGAAAATGTTAACAAATGGAAAAACATACCATGCTCATGGCTGGGAAGAATCAACATTGTTAAAATGTCCATACTACCCAAAGCAATATGCAATTTTAATGCAATCCCTATTAAAGCTCCACTGTCATACTTTAAAGACCTTGAAAAAATAATACTTTGTTTTATATGGAATTAGAAAAAACCTCCAATAGCCAAGACATTACTCAGAAATAAAAACAAAGCAGGAGGAATCATGCTACTGGACCTCAGACTATACTATAAATCAATCGTGATCAAAACAGCATGGTACTGGCATAAAAACAGAGAGGTAGATGTCTGTAACAGAATAGAGAACCAGGAGATTAACCCAGCTACTTACCATTATTTGATCTTTGACAAGCCAGTTAAAAACATTCAGTGGGGAAAAGATTCCCTATTTAACAAATGGTGCTGGGTGAACTGGCTGGCAACCTGTAGAAGACTGAAAATGGACCCACACCTTTCACTATTAACTAAGATAGACTCTCACTGGATTTAAGATTTAAACTTCAGACATGAAACTATAAAAATACTAGAAGAGAGTGCAGCAAAAACCCTTGAAGAAATCAGTCTGGGTGAGTATTTTGTGAGAAGGACCCCCTGGGCAATTGAAGCAGCTTCAAAAATACACTACTGGGACCTGATCAAACTAAAAAGCCTCTGCACAGCCAAGAACACAGTAAGCAAAGCAAGCAAACAGCCCACAGAAATGGGAGAAGATATTTGCAGGTTATGTCTTCAACAAAGGTTTAATAACCAGAATCCACAGAGAACTCAAACGTATAAGCAAGAAAAAAACAAGTGATCCCATCGCAGGCTGGGCAAGGGACTTCAAGAGAAACTTCTCTGAAGAAGATAGGTGCATGGCCTGCAGACATATGAAAAAATGCTCATCATTCTTAATCATCAGAGAAATGCAAATCAAAACTACTTTGAGATATCATCTAACTCCAGTAAGATTAGCCCATATCACAAAATCTCAAGACCAGAGATGTTGGCGTGGATGTGGAGAAAAGGGAACACTTCTACACTGCTGGTGGGAATGTTTGGAGAACACTTAGAGATCTGAAAATAGATCTGCCATTGAATCCTATAATTCCTCTACTAGGTATATATGCAGAAGACCAAAAATCACATTATAACAAAGATATTTGTACCAGAATGTTTATTGCAGCCCAATTTATAATTGCTACGTCATGGAAAAAAGCCCAAGTGCCCATCAATCCATGAATAGATTAATAAATTTGGTATATATACAGCATGGAGTATTATGCAGCCTTAAAGAAAGATAGAGATTTTACCTCTTTCATATTTACATGGATGAAGCTGGAACATATTCTTCTTAGTAAAGTATCTCAAGAATGGAAGAAAAAGTATCCAATGTCTATGAAATGAATTTATGGCTTTCACATGAAAGCTATAATCCAGTTATAACCTAAGAATATGAGGAAGGGGGAGAGGGAGGGGAGGGAGGGGAAAGGATGGGCGGAGGGAGGGTGATTTGTGGGATTACATCTGCGGTGTATCTTACAAGGGTACATGTGAAACTTAGTAAATGTAGAATATAAATGTCTTAACACAACAACTAAGAAAATACTAGGAATGCTATGTTAACCAGTGTGATGAAAATTTGTCAGATGGTCTATAAAACCAGTGTATGGTGCCCCATGATCGCATTAATGTACACAACTATGATTTAACAAAAAAAAAAAAAAAAGAGTCTATTGGGAATAATTATTCTGGTAGTTTGCCTATATTGCTTCTTTACAAATTTCCTGCCCTTATTGTAAGAAGAGAATGTCACTTTCTCACAGACTCAGGAAATTCAAGGTTTTGGGATCTCGAGAACAGAGGAATTCACCCAATTTGTACAGGCATGATAGGCACAGTTTGATGGCAAATCCTTACCTTGGCTTTCTAGCCTCAAGAAATTTTTAAAAGTCTAATATTAAATTCCTTATTAAAAAGTTTCAGAAAAATATAACTTAAAACAAGATTATATTGTTAATAACTATTATTTTCACATTTTATGCAAATGGGGAGGTCAAATATAATAAGATTAAAATTTATTTTGTAAGTAAATTGGTCTTACTATGATTTCTCTTTGGTAGAAGAGAGAGACTAAAAAGGAAAAATTACAGCATACCTGTTGTTAATTTCTTTCCCGGACCACTGTTTTTGATTTTTTATTATTTGCCTGTAATTTGGACTGTATCTTGAATTATTTCCTTACTGGAATGAATCTCTAATGAAGAAAAGAGTTTTAATTTCATCTGTAATATTTTTAGTTGACTCTCTAATGTAGTTGGTTCTTTTTTGTTTGCTGTTCTGTCATGCAAATTCTTTTCTGTATTACAATTTTTGTGTGCATTATATGTCTACTATTCAAATTCTTAATGTTATGTATCTCTCATTGTTTTTCTTGTTCCCCAAAAATCTAAAATTATGGTATTCTGAAGCTTAGAGATGATTCAACAAAGCCTGTAAGTCTCCTTTGTTTGGAATCCCACTGGGCCCAATCTGTGTTCCATTGCCAAAGCACTGCTGCTGAAATATGCATTATCAAGCACCTTCCCTCCCGGTCAGGGACTACTATGCAAGAAGTGGGCATGTGAGACTTTAAAAGCTAATTGTGACAGGTATTAATAAAATGTAGAAAAATACCCTCTTGCATGGCAGGAGTAATATCATTTTGAAGTTAAACCATCATGATGACTGATATCTGATTCCTACATACCAATGTGTTCTTCAGGAAGATATTTAAACAATGCCTATAGCATAGATAACCTGTCCTAAGAATGCTTATCCAACTATCCCAGTGATCATGAGTTTTGCAAGAAAGTCTGAGATATGCCAGCTGCACGTTTTACCAAAAATCCTTCATACAATAAAGAATATTTTCTGGAGGCTGAGTGTGGGGCTGTACCATCTTGTGGCCACCCAAGATATCACTTCTTTTTGTTAAGTCCCTATTAAATACTTTCTTTCTGAGAAACTAAACTTTTCAGTCTTTCTTTGGCCTCTCAGCTCTCTCAGCTATTATGGGTAGGTTTATTTGTATATATCTCCTCACTGTGGAACAAATATGACATTACTAGAGTTGTAGATCAAATCTGGTCAAATGTTGATAATTTCAAATGACTCAACCTAATAGTGCTCAGTTTCTGCTAAAGTAAATAATGCAAATTAACAATTTTGCATACAAATCCAGAATTTTGTAGGGACCAGTAAAAGCAAAGAAAGAAGACAAGACCTCTGTATTCAGGTAACGAGAATCAAGTCATACACAAAACAGCCAGGGACAAAAAATTCAAATAACTAAGGGCTACATCATTATGAAGCAGTAGATGAAAGAATCTATAGACACATCAGTAAATACCCGAATGTAACTTTAAGAAAAAAGATGACAAAAAAGAGTCAGATGGTTCTTCTAGGGAGAAAGAACAGCAGGATAAAGAGCAAACAACTGGGACCCATCATGAAGTATAAGAAGTATTAGAGCCCAGAAAGAAGGGACTAATTGGATCATTGGGTTCATGTGATCTGCAAAGAAGATAAGATAAGATGGATTAAGAGAAGAGCTGAAAATGGCAGGAGAAATCTGGACTTGAGTGTTCCAGGATGGATATTAGGATATTTCAGGATGATTATGTTAGTAAATTGCATGCTCTAGGAAGATGAAATGGGTGACAGGCCCAATGTAAGAGACTGAGAGCAGAGCAATTGATTAGAAGATTAGTTACACCATCCTGAACCAAGTGTCTGGACATAAATCATGGTGGTAAAAATGAGAACAATGTTTTGAACTCAGCATGTTGAATTAGAGACACAATATCAGGGAAGAAGTAATAGAGTCTGATGGAATAGACAGAATGACTCTAAGACATTGAACTTAAGTGATTAAGAAAAGTGTGGATTTTTAGTATTTCAAAAATGAGATGGGAAAGCATACAAAATTTGGGAAGTGATTTATTCTAATAAATATGTAAAGTAATAATAGCTTGTTGCTGGCTGCTTTCTGTCTCAAGTACTGAGTACTAAGAAATGTATATATATGATATATGACATATATGTCTATATGTTCTCTATTTTTCAGACAATATTGAAAGACAAGTATTAATATTTACATTTTATAAGTGAGAAATGAAGACCTAGAGAGGTTAAATAATTTTCCCAAAGTCACACAGCACTGAATATTTATAACTCCCCAAAGCAAAGCTTTTTCTCTTTTATCCATTTTACCCAACTGAAATTTAAAATGAACCTTCAAGTAACTGTATCTTAAAGACAGCATAATACAGAGCACAAGAGCTACAATGAGAGACAAAGAGTGAATATTTGGGTTTGTCAGTTGTCAAGATCAGCTGAGTTTTCAAAGTAGGTGATCAATTCAATGTTAAGAAATATGCAAGGAGAAAAAAGAAACACTAGTAAAATCCTAGAAGTTACCTAGAATGATGGATGCAAAGTAGAGAGGGACAGATCAAGAATAAGACAAAAAGAAAGAACTAGAGAACAGAGTACCAGGTGTCTCAATTATTTATTCACCAAGTATACCCCCCTTCCTCAGCAAAGAGACAAGTGAGTTGACATCTGAATGGTCCATTGGAAGTTAAATAAGTAGAGTTTCAATGAAAGGCGACTGTTGAAGTTAGAAACAAATGTCAGGAAGGAAGAGAGATCAAGGAGAATAAGCTGTGGAGGGCTTAGACTAGAAGAGGCAAGTTTCTTCAGAGTGGATGAACCCAATGATATTTTACTGGATGAAGGTCCCAGGAGCTACCCACTTTTTCTTGATCAAGCAGTTCTTTCTGGAGCATGGGCTGCTCAAACTCTCAGTTGTTCCACATTCTTGGTTGTCTTGCACAGCTTAGGCTACTTTGTATAATAAAATACCACAGACTGGGTGACTTTAACAACAGGTATTTACTTCTGACAGTTCTGGAAGCTGGGAAGTATAAGATGAAGGTGCCATCCAATTTGGTTCCTGGTGAAGGCTCTCTTCCTGGCTCACAAGCAGCTATCTTCATGTGGTGTTTAGAAAGATAGAGAGAGACTGACAGAGAGACAAAGAGCATAATCTCTCTAGTCTCTCCTTCTAAGGGCACTAATCTCATAACGAGAACTTCATTGTCATGACCTCATCTAATCCTAATCATCTCCTAAAGGCCTTATTTTCAAATACTATTATATTGGGGGATAGGGCCTCAACATATGAATCTAAAGAGAGGGTACATAAATATTCTGTCCAAAACAACCATCATAAAGACAGCTTCTATTTGTACCTTTTCTGCACTGGTATCTCATTGACCTTCTCCAGAGTTTCATTTGATGATAAACAAGACCTATCACCAGAAGCTTCTAAAATTCTTTAAATGTAAAAATTGGTAGTATGATTTTTTTTTGCTAATTAGATTTCCATCTTAGAACACAAATTACAACATCAATAGAGAGTCTTGGCATATCATGGCTAACACTTGCCCCAAAAGTTTACTGGATGAAGAAACGTAGGGGTAAATTTTGGAAAATGTTGAGAGAAACCTATTTCCCGTCGATTGTTGATTCGACACTGATTGCGTCTTGTTCATAGGTCTGAAATGGAGTAGAACAGCAGCAGAATACAAACCTTTCCCTTTCAACCAATAAAACCCCATCTTCCTCTTCCACCTCTATAAGCATAAGATAGGGAGTGGAGAAAGTTGAGGATCTTGCTGAGAGGAAACTCCTCCCCCTTCTCATCTCAGTATGCTCAACAGTTTACCCACTGTTGCCTGTATCATCATCAACAGCACATTTTAACGAAACTACATTTGCCACAAGAAAGTGAGTTTGGGGGAGCAGATATCTACATAGTTGATATACTCTGCCTCCTTTGTTAAAACATGTCTTGGTCTCCTAGCAACATTGTAGGGAAACACATCAGGGGTATGAAATTAGATGGCCGTGTAGGAGGAATACCTGTAGAGTGTTCAGCTTTATGAAAGGCTTTCACCAAAAATTATATATATTATGTAAAATGCTACATTAACATAAGGTTAAGGTAGAAATTGTTCAACTCCCCCACAAGCAATTTGGAATTCCAACAGTACCCAGTGGCTAAGGGTCTAGGGTATATTAAAAATAAAAAATAAAAAAGAAAGAAAGAAAGAAAACAAAATTCAATGGGCTGGGGAACCTATGGCCTGAAGGCCACACCTAGCCCTCCACATCCCCAAGTGTGTCCCTTTTCTGAATCCAAATTTTAAAAAACAAATCCTTTTAATAAAGGATTAAAGGATTTGTTTTTTAAAATTTGGATTCCATCAAAAGGACACCTTCAAGGATCCAGAAGGCTATGTGTGGCCTCAAAGCCACAGGTTCCCACACCCAATAGGCCAGATGCAGGCTCTTTTGTGAAAAGTTTCTCCCAACTTTGACAATGGATGGAAATGAAATTTTATCTCTATAAGTAAAAAAACAAATAAATAAGTTAGAAATATAAAATTCAAGGAGCAGGACTACAAAACCCTACTCTGTAGATAGTGGCTGTAGTAGCACAAGTTCTAGCCTGTGCCGGTCCAGTCATGATTGTCTTGTTTTTCATAGAATGTGTGAGGGCCAGCTGTATGCATATTTCTGGGCCACAGCCCCACAATTTTATCTCCTAGATAAATAGATCCCAGATAAATATGTGACATATTTGCCCAGGTGATTCTTGGGGACTATTGCTGAGAATTGTAGAAGGCATTCTAAATTTAATGGTGTCTGCCCTATTCTTTCACTGAAAGTCATTGCCTTCCTTTGGTGGATAAGATAATTTTCTCTTGCAAAGGTCCTATGAAGTTTTCCTTGAGCCAAATTTGATACCAGAAAAAAAAAATCATTTAGTCAATAAAATACATTTCTTCTTCTTGGATGTTATATTTACATGTACACATTTGCTCATTTTCTTTTTCCTTACAACTCATTTCTTTCACACCTGAATCATGAGTTGATGATCCTATAGGCATATACAGGGTGTCTTTGTTTTAGGCAATGTTCTGAATGCTGGAGATAAGATGAGTAAGAGAAACTGCTTTGATCTCTATGAAATTTGCCATTTTTTGAGAAAGACAAACATGCAATAAATATTTAAGATGAGTACTATCAAGAATACTTGCTTAAAATTTAAGAAAATTTTAGATATTCAAATACTTTTTATTCTGGATTTTAATTATACTCTCTAAATAAAAATTAATTGTTCTATATTATCCATTATTATTTATGTTTTCAACTTCATTGTGAAAAGATACCCAGAGCCATCAAAGACATACAGTAGAAAGATTAAACGTTCAACAAAGGATGATTAAATTATTTTGGAAATGTTATGAAATTATGAAATGCCTTGGGACAGAGGAGGTGACATCCTCTTTAGATATCTTTAACATCTCAGAGTTTCTCTATATTCCACACCTTGTTTTTCTCCTGGACCAGGGATGGGGGACAAGACAAGGCAAACAATGACCGTGCCAGAGTACTATAGATCTCATCTGTGTCTTTTAGGTTTAGTTACATTAGGACTACTTTCATGATAAAATTAAAAAATGCCTGCTAACATAACCAAGTAACCAAAGAACCAAAATATGATTTGATTTTATCAAAATTAGGACTCCAAATGTTCCCATCATGGATGAATAGAGAAGAGAAATAGGACCTGCGGTAGAAGCTATTTGAAAGGCCTGGTGCAAACTCAAGTGCAACCTAGAACAGTAGAAATTCTCCTTTGAGATTTACCATTAAGATTTCTTGGTGGAAGGATGTCTTGGTCTATTTGGGCTGCTGTGATAAATATCATCAAGCTGGGTAGCTTTTAAATAAGCAATGGAAACTTCTGACAGTTCTGGAGGCTGGGAAGTCTGAGATCAGGACGCTGGCAGGTCTGGAATCTGATGAGGGCTCTCTTCCCAGTTCCAGATGGCAGCTTCTCACTGTGTTTATCACATTGTGGAGGGGACAAGGAAGCTCTCTGGAAGCTCTTTCATGAGAGCAGTAATTCCATTCATAAGGTCTCTATCCTCATATCCTAACCACCTCCCAATGGCCCCAACATATAACACTATCACACTGGTGATTAGGTTTCACTAGTAAACTTGGTCACAGGAGAGACACAAACATTCACACCATAACAGAGGGGTGAAAGAGTTAGCTGATGTATTTGTCTTGTGTTGTTTCTTTTGCCTGATCTGAGTGCTCTTTTTGTTGGTGTCATTTTTCTTTCATACCCTTTGAAGCAGTTGTGATGGAGTGAAGACTGTACTAGCAAGAAGAGTGATGAGATGTTGCGTGATCCACTATTAGCAGTCTACTAAGCACTGAGTCTTTGTAAAGAATTTTACCTGTGCTTTGACTCCCTAAAATTTAAGCTTTTTCCCCCATTCTTTCCAAAACTTTTTTGATATGGTACCTTTTAAACAATTCTTTTTCTGCTCAAGTTAATGAGTTAGTTTTTGTTTTTATACACTCAGGAACATTGACCAGTATGAGTGAGAAGATGGGTCATGGATCATTCAGGGAGAACAGAAATAAGCCTCATCACTGGAAGAAAAGACTGGCAGACATGAGTTCCCTAGCTTGGATACTGGACCTGTGGGTGACAAAGAATCAGTACAGGAAGGGAAAGTTAGATAATAGCTTAAATGTTGATAGATAGCTAGAAAGGTTAATTTACCTATGATGTGCTTGGTGGACAGGCACAGAGCTGTAAAACTCAAGTTCAACAGATGCCCAAGTTCTCAGCTAAAGTTGAACAAAGTGATGCTGGGCCTTCTTCTTTGCACTTTCAGAGAGATGACAAGAGGATGAAGACAGTAGAGGGCAGTGCCGTGCAATGCAAGAAGCACTAGCTCCAGGGGCCAGTGGAACTGAGTTTGAATCTCAGCTCTGGCGCCTGTTAGTGGAGCAGGCTCTTTCTTCTAGGAGCATTATTTCATTATTCAATAATTCAGTGTTTAGGGCATAACTATGGTAAATAATGAGAACTGACTGCAATAAATGTTAATACAATGACGAATTTAGGGTTGTATGGCAGGAGTACATGGTAAAACATAACTTAATCAGGGTATCAAGGAAGGTTGCCATGAAAAAAAAGTGCATTAAACTAATACCTGAAGCATGAGCAAGGATTATGGAACTAAAGTTGTAGAAAAGAAATGCTCTAGACCGTAGGACAAAGAGAGCATTACAATGTGGGTAGATTTGAGCATAGTGTTTATTATGCAGAGGAAAAAATGAGTCTTGATAGGCAACAGGAAGTTAGTTCATTTGCATCATGAAAGTCATTTAGGAAATCTGAGCTTTGCCCTAATGACAGTGCAAAGCTATTGATGGCATTTAACCAAGATTTGGCCATGTTTACCCAGCTTTTAAAAACCCGGTTTGCCAAAATCAACTTAGACATATAAAATAGCCTGAAATCAGAAGAGATTGGGAAACTCTCCTTTGTGATTCAGTTTGTGAATTTAGTGCTGAAATTGGTGTCAAAAGCACATCTAGGATAGACTGGTGTGGTTTATTAGTCCTATTGGGAGTTCATTTTCTAAAGGAAATTAAAGGAATTGCTTACTAAATGACTCTAGAATCAAATTATAAGTAAGATCTCTCTAATTGACCAAATAGTTTAAAAAATAAGAGAGCAAAAAAAAGAAGATATTATTAATTTTAAGTGTCTTCAAATTTATTTTTAAACCACCAAGAGAGATTGTCTTTCTCACATTCAGAATATAACAAAGTTCTTATTTTAAAAAATTCAAGGTTTTTTTCCTGTTTGCCATAATACAAAACCTATTACTGTTTCTCTATAGACTGTTTGAAAGTCTACTAAACATTTTCCCTAATGTAAATACTTTTATCTAATAATCTATGCAATAAAATACCCATTTTTAGTAAAGTAGTTTGATGAAACCCACCACAATCAAGATTGAGAGTATTTTCATCACCGCAAACATTCTCCAGTAGAACTTTGTAGTCACCTTTTCTCCCTACTCAGACTGAGGCCATCATTGGTTTATGTTCTAGAACTACAGGCTTGCTTTGTTTAGAACTTCATATAAACAAAATTGGTGTGTTTATAGATTTTGGTTTCTGTGTCTTATTTCAGTTACCATAGGTCTATGGGGGTCTGTTAATCACTTTTTAATTTTTTTTCATTCTGTGCTTTATTTTGAACATCTCCTTTTGGTATGTCTTCAAATTTACCAATCTTTAATTTTGTAATTTCAAATACACTCTACTTTTTAATACCATTTAGTATATATTTCATTTCAAATACTGAAATTTTAATCTTTAAAATTCTATTTGGATATTTTATATCTTATAAATCTATACTTTCTATTTTTATGGTCTTCCTCTAAATCTTTAAGTATATTTATATCCTTTATACTGGATTTTAAAGATCTTTGCCTATTAATTCTATCAATTCTGCCTTTTCTGTTTCCATTCTAGACATTTTTGGCCTTCTGACTACAAGCCATATTTCTCTGCGTCTTTGCATGCCTGGTAATTTCTATGTGGATACCAGACATTGAGAATTTTACATTTAAAAAAAAATTTTTTTTAATTATTGTTAAATCATAGCTGTGTACATTAGTGCAATCAAGGGGTACAATGTGCTGGTTTCATATACAATCTGAAATATTCTCATCAAACTGTTCAACGTAGCCTTCATGGCATTTTCTTAGTTACTGTATGTAGACATCTGCATTCTGCATTTAGTAAGTTTCACCTGCACCCATTCTAAGATGCACCCTAGGTGTGGCCCCACCCATTACCCTCCCTTCACCTCAACCTTCCCCCACCCTTCCCCTCCCTTGGCCCTTTCCCCATGGTCTTGTGCTATAGTTGGGTTATAGCTTTCATATGAAAGCTATAAATTAGCTTCATAGTAGGGCTGAGTACATTGGATACTTTTTCTTCCATTCTTGAGATACTTTGCTAAGAAGAATATGTTCCAGCTCCATCCATGTAAACATGAAAGAGGTAAAGTCTCCATCTT
>CAUYPK010000945.1:0-31542 GCA_963574355.1 Loris lydekkerianus
TGGTTCACGGCTTCAGCGTGAGAACACAATACATTCCTTGAATTGACATCTATCTTTGCAAAGCTGGGATTTTGTGATCATTATGATAAAAAGCAAGTACCTTGTGAAAGAGAATCAATGTGGACCTGGCTCCTTATACCCACAATGAATCCCCAAAAATTAAAAAAAAAAAAAAAAAAAACACTTTGGATATATGTATGATTATATGCCGGTCTAATCCAACATAGGACCATTCCTAGGTTGTTGCCAATGTCTGTGTCATAAATAATGCCATGATGAGCAGTTTGAGCATAAACTTTAGGGGGTGCTTAGGATTGGGCTCTCAAAATAATTCCTAGAGGTAAACCTAATGATTACTTTTAATGCTCTAAATATATATTGCCAAGTTGATTTACAAACAAGGGTGCACCAAATTTACATTCCCACTAACAACATGTAAGAGTACCTGTTTTAATTACAAAACACAAAGAAAACTATTTCAAAATAATGATGAATTTAATTGTTTTTGTATACCCATAGTTATGAAAAAGGAAGAAATTGTGGATGGCAAAGATCTTAGCCAAACCTATATTAATAGGCTAATTGGCTGCATCTTTCAGACTTTTTAGTATAGGAATTTAGTATTGGGACTTGAGAATTACCTCATATTATCCTAAATTTTTCTTTACATATTTATTTTTGCTTGACTCTGCTTTTTCATTTTCTTTCTTTCTTTCTTTTTTTTTTTTTTGTAGGGACAGAGTCTCACTTTATCACCCTTGGTAGAATACCGTGGTGTCACACAGCTCACAGCAACCTTCAACTCCTGGGCGTAGGCAATTCTCTTGCCTCAGCCTCCTGAGTAGCTGTGACTACAGGCACCCGCCACAACGCCTGGCTATTTTTTGTTGCAGTTTGGCCAGGGCCAGGTTTGAACTCGCCACTCTTGGTATATGGGGCTGGCGCCCTACCCACTGACCCATAAGCACCTTACCCTACTCTGCTTTTTCTTAATTTTAGGTCATAGTATTTTATAAGTTAGTTCACATAATTAAAGGCGTGCAACAAACCATAACACTAACTCTGGTCTATGTGGTTTTGAATATATGGGTCTGAAGTTCAATTAGTAATGAGTTAATTTTTTATATGGAAAAGCTAAAAGCTAAATATTAAATAAAAAAAATGATAATGAATTAACTAGAGAAAACACAAGAGGGCAATATTGCACAGCGATAAAATATGTTTGCATAAGAAAAAATAATTCAACATTTGTAATCAACCGTGATATTTTTAAATAAAATACATTTCAGGTTTTGTCAATTATGTAGTGTCTTTTTCTTAATAGTTATAGAAAGGCAACTTTGCAAGGAAATTTGGTGACAACACCCATATAATGACTTTTGCACACATTTGAGCTGTGTGCGTCTTTCTGTTTTTGTTTTGGTTTTTCTTTTTTTTCTGAGACAGAGTCTCACTTTTGTGCCTGGGCTAGAGTGCTGTGGCATCAGCCCCACTCACAGTAATCTCAAATTCCTGGGCTCAAGAGAGCCACCTTTCTCTGACTCCCAAGTAGCTTGGACTACCCGTGCCCACTACAACATCTGGTTATTTTTTGTATTTTTAGTAGAGATGGGGTCATGCTCTCACATAGACTGCTCCTGAACTCCTGAGCTCAAGTAATCCTACTGCCTCAGCCGTAGGCACAGACGTGAGTCACTGCACCTGGCCTGTGTGTGTATTTTGTTTTGTTTTGTTTTGCTTTTTTGAGACAGAATCTCAAGTAATCCTACTGCCTCAGCCGTAGGCACAGACATGAGTCACTGCACCTGGCCTGTGTGTGTATTTTGTTTTGTTTTGTTTTGCTTTTTTGAGACAGAATCTCACTTTGTCACCTCACGCTTGGTAAAGTGCTGTAGTGTCATAGCTCACAGCAACCTCAAACTCCTGGGCTTAAGTGATTCTTTTGCCTCAGCCTCCCAAGTAGCTGGGACTACAGGTGCATGCCAAGAGGCCCGGCTATTTTTAGAGACTGGGTCTCACTCTGGCTCCGGCTTGTCTTGAACCTGTGAGCTCAGGCAATCTACCCACCTTGGCCTCCCAAGTGCTGGGAATACAGGGGTGAGCCACCACTGTTTTTTTTTAATACTGGAAAGAAGTCAATCTATTTATTGATACTGTATATATGTATTGCCTGGTTTAATGTGTAAAAAAGTAAGGAAATATATCTAATATATAAAAGAAGAGACACTAAACTTTATTTTTTCTCCAGGATTTGTTATACATATTTTTTGAAATGAAGTAGCTTTATTTTTTTCTGATTTGGAATTATAATCCAGAGCCAGGAATGGTGGCTCATGCCTGTAATCCTAGCATTTTGAGAGACTGAAGTAGGAGGATCACTTGAGGCCAGGAGTTTGACCAGACTGAACAACATGGTGAGACACCAACCTCTACCAAAAATAGAAAAAGTAATCACGTGTGGTGGCACGCACCTGTAGTCACAGCTATGTGGAAGGCTGAGGCAGACAGATCACTTGAGCCTGGGAGTTTGAGGTTGCAGTGAGCAAGGATGATACCACTGCACTCTAGCCTGGGCAACAAACTGAGTCCTTCTCTCTCTCTCACACACACACACACAAAGGGAATGGGTGATTCATTAAATCTCAATGAAAGAGAGTATTTTTTACAATAAAAAATAAATTGCTAAAAGAAGAGCATAGCCTAATGATTAGATTAGGAGACGTGAAAGCCCTTTTATACATTTTAGGTTCCAGATGGTTAAATAGAATTATAATTTTATTTTTTAATTAATTAATTATTATTATTATTATTTTTTTTTTTTTTGAGACAAAGTCTTACCTTGTTGCCCTGGGTAGAGTGCCACAGCATCATAGCTCACAGTAACCTCAGACTCTTAGGCTCAAGTGATCCTTCAGCCTCAGCCTCCAGAGTAGCTGTGACTCCAGGTGCCCACCACAATGCCCAGCTATTTTTTTTTAGAGATGAGGGTCTTGCCCTTGCTCAGGCTGGTCTTAAACTCCTGAGCTCAAGTAACCCACTTGCCTCAGCCTCTGAGAGTGCTGAGATTATAGGCATGAGCCACCACGCCTGGCTGTAGAACTGTAATTTTAGTTAGCTTATGAGGTCTTATTAAGGGCATGAAAAAAAATAGTAGGTTTAAGGCCTACTATTTCTGCAAGCACCTTTGTATGTGCAGATTCCCAGACATCTTGATTCACCCCCAAATCAAGAGTCCTCAAACTTTTTAAACAGGTGGCCAGTTCAGACCATTGGAGGACTGGACTACAGTTTAAAAAAAACAAACAAAAAACTATGAACAAATTCCTATGCACACTGCATATATCTTATTTTGAAGTGAAAAAACAAAACAGGAACAAATACAATCACACCGCCGCATGTGGCCCACGGGCCGTAGTTTGAGGACCCCTGCAAAATGCCAGACAGAGCGTCTGTGTAATCTTTCTTACTGTTCCTCACTGTTCTTTCCCAGTCCTAAAAAAATTTGGAGTTTTTGTGTCAAACAGCATGGGAGAGGAAAAGAAGTAGATGTTTTTCTGAGCATTCTGGTGGGAGCAAGCCTTAAAAATTCTGTAATTAAGTACAAGGTACTTAAAAAACAATATGATATAGTAGTTAATTGCCTGGGGTTTGAAACCTCATTCCATATATTAGCTGCAGGACTGTGGGCAAGTTTCTTTCTGTACCTATTTTCTTCATCTGTCTAATGTAGTTATAATAGTTCCTATCTCCTAAGAGTTACAGTTTGTAAGACTTAGCTAAATTTGTACATGCTTAGACAAGGGTCTGTTAGAAGGAGAACTTTATTTAAATATTTGCCGTTAATGCAGCTAAGGAAACCTCTAAAGGAAAGAAGAGCCCAGACATCAGAATATGAAACATATGCAGAAACCCTTTGGGGCATGGAGAAGAGCATTGGGAGGACCTACCAGGATAAAAATTCAAATTATAACCATTTTTTTCAACCTACACTTAGCTAAGAGTCTTTCCCAGTTCCTAAGAAGGAATTCAAAATTTGCAACAGCAAGTTACTGAGTGCAGCAAGCGTTTTGCTCCTGTTAACTGCATAAAATATCGTATCTGCTTCTTCCTCCACTATAAAGAATGGTTGCTCCTTCTCAAAGCACTTTTGTTTAATTCTCATATAACTCTTTATTAGAGAGCCCCCAAATCCCAGTACAGGTATTGACAGGACCTGAACTGGTGGGTATGATGTGAACAGTAGTGTGCCCCTTCCGGGAGGTGACGGAGATGAGCAGCGCCTTAGAGATCCGGCTCAGCAGAGCTTACTTCTACATACTGAAATATGACTGGCACTTAGAAGATAGTTCAGTCAGGTCACTTTCATATTCACAAAATAGTTTCTCTTTAGGGAAGATAAACCCCGAAATTAGAAACTCAAGACATAGAAGTTCTGTTCTTACCGTTGCCATTGCTACCTTCTGAGAATAGGCAAAAGGTTGTCTGTGATTCTGTTTGTTCCTTGGGTGAATTTCTCAACCCAATTGTCATGGCCTGTAAGTTGTTTGAAAAGTCTGAGTGGAAAACTAAGTGAGTCACTAATAAAACTATTAACTAGTCCTTTTGAAATGATTCCATGCATATTTTAGTTTCCATTTAGGAGAGTAATTAAAATCTTGAAATATCTTACTAGGAAAAAGTGATAGCACATTTCTACAGAGTTTTTTTAGAATATTAATTAAATTTCTATCATATATTTGTGAAAGGTGGCCTTACTACTAACCTACCTGACAGAGGGAAATAAACTATCAAGCAGAAAGTAAGGAAACTAAACTCATAGCACATGAATGGCCCTTTCAAAAGAAAACTCATGACAAAACTACCCCCTTTGTTTTGTTTAATTAAACACCTGTGGTCTAACTTATCTCTAAGAGTTCAGTTTTCTCAGCCTTGAGGAGTCCTAAGCAGATAGCAGGGGCGGGAGCTCCCCACTCCAGCTCTCTGCCTCAGTTCCTGCTAAAAAACAGATTCCAAGGACTTTTAAGCTGATCTAACAGAGAAAGGAGAAAAATAAAGAATACCTGCAACAACTTCATAGTCATGTCTATTTTGAGTCTGCTAACGCAAAGGAAAATAAAAAGAGCCCCTTTTACCCTTTAAAACCACTGAGGCACTTTTCAGCTTCTCCTCGGGATCCTGGTACTCCCCCCAATAAATAGAATAAAGGCTTAACAAAAAATTATAAATATAATAAGAACAAAAGACATTGCTTTACAACTTATTTTACTCTAATTTATTTGTTAAAATATGAAAAAATAGATTGTTACTTAGATTATGAGATTTTAAGAGATTTATAAATATCTCTTGTTTCTTTAGCCATGGGATAAATACAAAACATATAAAAAGTCCAAAGTTAAAAAAAAATTTTGTTTCTGCCTGTCTCCCCCATTTCCCAGCAAGGTCCTTCAGGTTAGGACTGTGTCCAGCTGATCCTTGTCATCTCAGAACTTAAAACAGCATGTGGCACAAACTAAGTGCTCAACGAATGCCCGTTCCATCTTGTTGACTCTACTGGGCAGTATTTATCACCTTGAATTGGTAGCATTGGTAGAATTCAGTGCCAGGATGAGTGTTCCACACTATAATTCATTGCTAATACAACATGTCCAGCTGGCCTGCTAACAGACACCACTAGATGTCCCCTTGTGAAGGATGCAGGCACCTACCTGCCATTAAGAATCCAGAGTTACAAAGATTTGAATTGTGCATAGATGTTTTTTCTCTCCTGGAGTCCCCAAATCCAGAGGCAGAGGTGACATTCTTCTCTGTCTGACTTCTAAAATAAATAACGTGGGTGACATGTGATCTCAGAATCCTACATGGTTTTCATGAGCAAGAGTCTTGAAAGTGCCCAATAGTAATAGAAATTTGGCTATACTTCACACTTTTACCTAAAAACTCGTTTTCTTCCCATTTTCATGCTTAAAAATAAATATTTAGTGGTATATCCCATAAAATAATATTTCAAAACTTATACAAATGCAGCATTTTAGCTTCTTAAAAGTTATTTCAAGGCACACCTGCGGGGCATGTTTATTATCCTCATTACAGAAGAGACTGGAAACATATCACTCGCCCAACCAGCTGTACTGGGTCAGAGTGCAGATCAGCCCTCAGACGGGTTGTGGCGAAAGTTTCTACCTTGTATCCATTCCTAATTGCATGACTTGGGTCAAGAAATATTTGACTCCTCATTATTGGTTTAGGTTTAGGTAAGTTGAAGATAATCGTTTCAACTTGCATGACAGCCTTAATCTCTTGGTTGTGGTTTCCTGTAGCACTGTGTTCAGGAGGTTTTTTTTTTTTTTCTTTATGACCCAGAAAAGCTGATAATTGAGGACTTTTAAGGCTATGTCTGAGCTCTGCAAGCAAATGCTGTGATGACTCAGCCTTATCTGTTAAGGGCATTCCAGGGAGGGGTGTTGATATAGAACAGCCATTTTTTGGTTACCCTGTTCTAAACTAATTTTAATGTATTTTCTAGCTCTAAAGGTCTAATTCTGTTTACAAACATGCCAATATATTGATGACATATTATCAGTAAAAAAATTATAATTGTCATTTTTGTGTGTACATATTTTAGCATAGAAAGATTCTAGAAAAATATTTATTGAATTGTTATGCCATAATCTCTGTGTATTTGAAATAAGGATGTTTATGTAATTTTATCTTTAATTTTCTAACTTCTCTTTAGTGAACATGTATTGCTTTTGTAATAAAACAATAAAACTTTTAACAAATGTTTGTAAACAAATGTTTAACAAATACATTTGCAAATTACATATCTTAATAGGTATTAAATAAATTGTGTTAGATGAATCACTTATTGTGGCAAAATAAATCTAATAGATATTACCAAATAATATTTTTTGTGTAAACTTAATACTAGCTTCTCCCCAAGAAAAAATTTTATGAACTTTAAAAATTGAAAATAATTATGCATGTATCTAGGAAAATTTCTCAGTAAAAAAGATTATAGGATTAAAAGTAATCTTCCTCCCAAACAAAATTGTCAGTCTTCTTCTCAAAGATAACTAACTATAATTATTGATTTCATTCATATCATTACAAAATAATGATATATAAGTATATGTATGCTACATATTATGTTATACATTCTTCACCCAAATAGAAGTATACTATGGGCTTGGTGCCTGTGGCTCAAGCGGCTAAGGTGCCAGCCACATACACCTGAGTTGGCAGGTTCGAATCCAGCCCGGGCCTGCCAAACAACAATGACAACTGCAATCAAAAAATAGCCGGGCATTGTGCCAGGCACCTGTAGTCCCAGCTACTTGGGAGGCAGAGGCAGGAGACTCGCTTGAGCCCAGGAGTTGGAGTTTGCTGTGAGCTGTGATGCCACAGCACTCTACTCAGGGTGACAGCTTGAGGCTCTGTCTCAAAAAATAAATAAATAAATAAAAGTACACTGTGTATTATATATTCACAATATAAATTACAAAAATATGTAAAATGTAGTATATTTTTATTTACTTTACTAGAGACTATATATTGAAGTTCTTTTCCTATCGGCCCATTTAGTTTTACTCCATTCTTTCTATGGACTGTACCATATTCCATTTTATGGATGAAACACAGTTTGTTCGATTAGTCTCCTGTTCGTTGACAATGTTTTCCAAAATTGTTTAGCTATTTTACTAAACAATGTTGTCTTGACCAGGTGTGGTGGCTAACATCTATAATCCTAGCACTCTGGGAGGCTGAGGGGGGAGGATCCCTTGACCTGAGGCGTTTGAGCCTGAACAAGAGTGAGACTCCATTGCTACTGAAAATAGAAAAATTAGTTGTGCATAGTGATGGGTGCCTATAGTCCCAGCTACTAAGGAGGCTGAGATAGAAGAATCACTTGTACCTCAGAGTTTGAGGTAGTTATGAGCTAGGCTGATACCATGGCACTCTAGCCTGGGCAATGGAATGAGAATCTATCGCAAAAACAAACCAACAAAAAGCAATGCAAATAAACAATACTGTCATGAATAGAGTTATACATACAGTGGAACTTTCATAGCTGACCACCTTCCTATACTGATAACCCTCCTTAAGTTGACCTAATTTTTATAGGCCAGACATGCACCACATGTACATATCAGTACAGTAGGCCTAGTTCCTTATGTTGACCAGATCCATATGTTTGTTTGTTTGTTTGTTTATTTGTTTGTTTGTTTGTTTTTGAGATAGAGCCTCAAGCTGTTGCCCTGGGTAGAGTGCCATGGCATCACAGCTCACAACAACCTCCAACTCTTGGGCATAAGCGATTCTCTGGCCTCAGCCTGCCAAGTAGCTGGGACTACAGGTGCCCGCCACAATGCCCAGCTATATTTTGCTTGTAGTTGTCATTGTTGTTTGGCAGGCCCGGGCTGAATTCAAACCCGCCAGCTCTGGTGTATGTGGCTGGCGCCTTGGCCACTTGAACTACAGGCGCTGAGATACCACCTCCATATGTTGACCAGTTTTTTACAGTCTCTTGGGTGGTCAACTGACCAAGGTTCTAGTATATATCTTTTTTTTTTTTTAATAATCAAAAAGGGACCACTTTTTTAAAAAATTCATCACTCGCTCTCTACATTATTGCACAAATTATAAGTGGATCAACGATTCTATTAATGATGCAAACTCATGAGCATTTACATTAAACTACCACTCTATGTTTTGGTGCACTGTGTGCCAGGTATTTTAGTAACTAAAAACAAACAAAAGAACTCAGCTACTCAAATTCATCAGAATCAGTTTTCGGGAAAAATATACATGTCATCTCCCAGAATATTTAATATGTCAAACCCAGGAAAATCAGTAACTGTCAAAAGGAACACTTTAAAAGAAATGTTGATGAAAAAAAATGTTAGGTTAAAATATTGTTTAAAAACTTCAGCAATTGGACTGAAGAACCAGAAAGTGTGTGCATATTGGAAATTTTAAGAAAAGACCCCGTGTTTTCCTTCACAATTATGACTATATTTCTAGTAATTCTGGGTTGTTACAATGTCTTCTCTGGTAGTATAAACCATTGTTTCAAACTTTAAAGAAATAAGAAGGTAATTCACATAAAAGAGTTTTAAAATAAGATTCTTCTCACTCAAAAGTAATATGATCTTCATCAAATTAAAAAGAAATATCAGTATGCTGACCAGAAAAAAAGCCAGATCACCATTTATCTTAACATATTGCCTCAGAGGGGACAACACTAGGAAGGAGAAAGTAGGGGAGTTCCCACTCACCCCCAAGGGTAGACAAAACCCATTGACCTCCTCACATACAGAACTGAGTGGGGTGGGCTAAATTGCTTTTAAGAGACTTTTCAACTAAAGGAATCAAAGTCAGCCTGAGATCCCATTTTGAGTGGACATTTATGGTGGCAAATAAAATGGATTTAGAAACAAGTGGATCAAGTATTTCAAGAAAATCCTTTGTCAGTACTGTTAAAGGGCAGGCAAATTTATTTCCGACAATGAAATGTTTGATAAAAATGTAAACAGGCTATACCAAAATTGGGTGAAAAAATAATGCACCACCACATTACTACCAGCAGGCAGGACTTCCCATTTCTGAGTTTTAGGGGACACCAATCTAATAGGGAAAATGCAAGAGGAGATGCATATTCAAGCCATTCAGTTCATTTTATGAATAGACTGACAAGTGCCCAGGAAGGCAAATCCAATAAAACTTGCTCTAAAAGAAAGGGGTACGAGAGAGTTAAGTGCAAGGTAGGACTTCTTTCATTACCACAAAAGAAAAATAATCCAAAGAAAGTGATGGCATTTTATCTTTTGTCCCCTACAGAGAATCCAAACATCACTTTTTCCTGAGTCTAACACACTAGCTTCATTTCCAAAATTCATCATTTTATTTTCCTTACAAAGAAGCCACACAGTCAGATGACAGTCACATGATTTCTTCCGTAAGCACCAAGGCATCCCTGAGTGTTGCTGGAGCTCACAGCCAAAGGAGGTTTCAGATATTAAAGCTTTCCCCACAGCCACGGGTTCCTTTGATGTTCGGGTTGTTAAACAGAAATTCACTGGATAATTTGTCTTGTATATAGTCCATTTCTGTTCCTAGAAGTGTTAGCTGTGCTTTCTTTTCAATGAATACTCTCAATCCATCTTGAACAACTTCTTCATCGAATCTCCTTTTGTTTTTGAGTATAAGAAAGGCCATTACACCCTCTGGTTTGGATATCGACTTTTGCACGTATGTGTTCAGGCTTATATTCAAGAAGTTGTTTTATCTTGTTCACTGCTGAAGTTGTCAGGGTGAGGGTGGCCTGGGTGGGCTGCAGCTTCCCCTAGCTCACAGCCCAGGCAGTGGCCGGGACTAAGGAAGCTGACATCTTCACCACCCCAGTGTCCCATTGCCCCGGTGCCTCTGGCTGGAGCTCAGCAACCTCAACCTTTATCCATGGGCACAGCCGGCACATTGACACCATAAGCTCCAGCACATCACCTATGGCCCCACCCCATGCAGGCCCCCCTACTATATATTTTTGAGTACATTTCCGAGTATTCCTAGAAGGTAAATTCCTAGAAGCAGAATTGTTAAGTAAAAACTAAGCACATTCAAAATGTGGATGGATGTTTTTAAAATCACTCCTCCAAACAACTTGTACCAATTTACATCCTCACTAATCATGTACAAGAATGTTAGTTTTATTAAATCCATGATAATATAATATATTATCAAACTTATATTTGTTTTTTATCTATCAGCCATTTCATTAGGTTCTTTAAGAAATTTAGAACACCATTTTCTGAGAGTGAGCTCCATTTGTCAGGGCAAACACAGATCAAGGTAGCCCGTGAGTTAATAGCCTTGATTTTCGCTAAAATTTACTAGTCCACAGCTTTTTGATCCACCTTGTGTTGTTACCTCGTATTCCTCTTTTGCTGTGGTGAAGATCTTATCTTCCTGGTGTCTGGGCTTCTACAGCTGCTGCTGCTTGAAAGTAAGAGCTGCAGGAATTTAACATTACCGATGTCAATTTTTGTGGAGGTGGCAACAACAAATTTCTGGTGTGTCCTTCCTAGAACAACTCTACTGAAGGTCAGAGGGCCAGTCAAGAGCAGCAAGCCACCACCCAGCTGCTCCTGCCCCTGTGGCACCCGGGAGGATGATAATGGGGCAGGATGTGTGTGTGTGTGTGTGTGTGTGTGTGTGTGTGTGTGTGTGTGTGAGACAAGAATGTTCTGGGGAGTATGATGAGAATGGTCCCAGGGAGAGTGATGAGAACATCCGCAGAGCATGAGGAGAATGGTCCCGGGGAAGATGACAAGAACAGTCCCAGGCAGGATGAGGAGAATGGTCGGGGGAAGGTGATGGGAACGCTCCGGGGGGAGTGATGAGAAAGTTCTCAGGCAGGATGAGGAGAACAGTCCCGGGGAGGGTGAGGAGAATGGTCCCGGGGAGGGTGAGGAGAATGGTCCCCGGGAGGATGAAGGTGACAAGAACAGTCCCAGGGAGGATGAGGAGAACAGTCCCGGGGAGGATGAGGAGAACGGTCCCAGGGAGGGTGAGGAGAACGGTCCCGGGGAGGGTGAGAACAGTCCCAGGGAGGGTGAAGAGAACAGTCCCGGGGAGGGTGAGGAGAACAGTCCTGCAGAGGATAAGGAGAACGTCTGGGGAGGATGAGGAGAATGGTCCTGCAGAGGATAAGGAGAACGTCTGGGGAGGATGAGGAGAACAGTCATGGGGAGGGTGAGGAGAACGGTCCCAGGAGGGTGAGAAGAACGGTCCCAGGAGGGTGAGAAGAATGGTCCCAGGGAGGATGAAAAGAAGGATCCTGGGGAGGATGAGGAGAACAGTACCGGGAGACTAGATGGCAGTCTTCTTGAGTGCGCACTGACTGGGGTGGCTGCGGTGCAACAGCTCTGGAGACATCTTTGCTGGTATAATTACTGGACATTTTGTGAAGTTTGACCACCCGGGTACCACCATCAGTTCCCACCCACTGGTTTTGTAACAGTCTCCAGGACTTTCTCTTCTTTTCGATCTTGGATTTGGCCACCATACATTTCCTTTTATATGTTGGCTTTCTGGCATACCTAACAGATCTGAAATATCTGCCTATTCCTCTGAGGAGAACAGGATTCCTGCTGTGGCTGGGGCTTCCCCAGCTCAGTCTTCTCCTCCCAGGTTTCTCCTCTTTAGCATCTAGCTCTTCAACTTCTCACCTGCCTTCTCTCAAGAAGGGAAAGAGAACTCACAACTTGAATTTTAATTTACAGATGAGGTAAAAAATGGTGACCTGTTATCATTGGTATTGCATTGAATGGGAGTAATGTGATATCTGTGGAAATGTTTATATATCTTATTCTGGAAACTGCTGGTTACTGTTCATTCCCCATTTTTCCACTGTGTGTGTGTGGTTTTTATTTGTTGTTGTTGTTTGGTTTGGTTTTCTTTTTTTGCTAAGTGTTCTGCCAGAAATGGTTACTGAGTTAACAGATAAAAGGTGGCAAGAAGGCTGACCAGAGGCAGCTTTCTCCAGAAGCTCCCATCCAGAAGGAGAAAAATTGGATTGAAGTGAACTGGGAGAAGTTGAAATTGGAGGGTTGAACACAAGGAGAAATCAAGGGTCCCAACATCCCCACTGAGATAAACTGCCAGGAAGAGAAAGAGGAAGGAAGAGAACAGAGAATAGGTAAGGGGTGACTAGACTGCAGGTGCCTGGTAGGACATCCCAGCAGGGGGTCTGCCATGGGCTTTCTGCCAGCCTTGAACAGAGGACCTCTCATCTCACCCCCTGGGAGAGAGCCATGAAGTGTCAGTTCTCCTGTACCTGAGAATTTCTTCCTCTGGGTGCCCATCCTGCCTGGCATGAAATTAAACAAATTTTCTCTTAGCTGCCTTGTGCCCACAACCCTCCTCCTTCCTCCCTGCCCAACAGACTTGCAAAGGCCAGCTGCTCAGCACCCAGCAGATGGAGTGCCAGCCAAGACAGCTTGGAGGACCTTGCCCCACCCACAGGCACAGAGAAGATAAAAGAGCCCTGACCACAGAGGGAGGATTTCAAAGGCCACTAGATCCTTAACTGGTCAGGGGAGAAGGGCCTTGCCCCCAGCGTGTCAGGAAGGATCTCTGGGGTCCTCTACTTTGTGTGATCCTTCAGGTGTGCACCCTACACCCCCACCCCCGAAGAGGAACTTGTGGCTCAGCGGCACTGACTTTGGCTGAAGTGGTCCCTCCTGGACCTTGCTCCTGCTAGCAGAGACCTCCCCTCTGGAGTGGCTCTGGCCTCTGTGCCTGGTGACCCTCAGCTACCCTCCTGCTGGCTTGGACAGAGACAGGCCTACCCTCAGGCCACCCAGCCTAGGAAGGTCTGACCTGGGGTCAGATCACATCCCCCAGCCACAGGTAACAGCCACATTGTATCTAGTCTGTAGCCAGGACTCCAGCAAAAACAAACAAAAAAACAAAAACCGCCCAATGACATGGCTTTTTGAATTTGTTTGCTTGCAATGGGCCTTTGTGTCAGAGTTGGTGGGAACAGTTGGGGCAGGCCCTGGATGCCCCACCTCTAGCCTCTATTGATGGGAGAGGACCCAGCAATAGACTTTTTTCCAGCAGAGACTCCAGGCAAAAACTGTGGATCCTTTAAATTGGAGGTCAGCTGATATAAGGATGGAATCAATTTGAGCTGACTGGGAAACATCCCAACCCTAGGAGCCTCACCCTGGGGTCTGCCCCCCAGGTGCTACCCTACCCAACTAGGAGAAAGCAAGGCCAGCCCTCAGAGAATCTCATGCTGCAGGCCCAAATGGGGGCTTTGGTGAAGCTGTTTAGGAAGGGCCACAGGTACGATCTACTTCATTTAAACAGGCAGTGGTGAAGTGCTGGTGATCTCCATATGCCAGGGGTGTCCAGATCTGACCTCACTACACCAGCTTTTGAGAGGTTAAGCATCAAAAATGAGAAATTGTTCTGAGATGTACATGAAAGGAATTGGATTCCAGATTCTGTGTGGACAATGTGGCCTTTATTCCACTTGGATGTGAGTAAGGTGAGTCTGAGAAAGGAGTCAGCACATGGGTGAAAGTGAATGGGAATATAAAAGTTTGGAGGGTTGGGGATTGGTGCATTCATTCCTTCCTAGGTGGCACATTCAGGTACTCATTCCTTCCTGGACAGGATGGTTCTATTTGGCTGGGTCCCTACATTGGCCCTATCAGTTTTAGTTGTCTCTTGAAGTGCTAAGTGTCCCCAATTAGATTATCTCTCAATAACTATTTAGAGACAACCTAACATTCCAGCTTAAAAAGTATAATAAATATATAAATAAACTGAAAATACACATGGGGAGGAATTAGCAGAAGAACCCTGGCAACATGAAAAATCAGAGCAGATCAACCGATGTAAGAGATTACAAGGGAGGTACAGCTGAAAATACCATCCACAGAGAAATTGTTGAAATGACAGAAATAGAATTTAGAATATGGGTGGCAAATAAGAGGAATGAAATTGAGAGGAAGATAGAAAAAGAAATGCATTACAAGGGTGTATGTGAAACTTAGTAAATGTAGAATATAAATGTCTTAACACAATAACAGAAAATGCCAGGAAGGCTATGTTAATCAGTGTGATAAAAATGTGTCAAACAGTCTATAAAACCAGTGTATGGTGCCCCATGATCACATTAATGTACACAGCTATGATTTAATAAAAAAAAAAAAAAAAGAAAGAAAGAAAGAAAGAAAGAAAGAAAAAAAGAAAAAGAAATTCAAAAAGAAGTCCAAAAACTGTGGCAAGAATTCAGTGAAATTAAGGACAAAGTCACCAAGGAACTGGATATAATTAGGAGGGATATAGCAGAGCTTAAGGAATTGAAAGAGGTATTCAAGGAGATTCATAACACAGTCGAGAGTCTCAGCAATATTGTAGAACATGAAAAGGAAAGAATCTCAGAAATTGAAGACAAAGCTTTTGAACTAATCTAATCATTTGAAGAGGCAGGAAAAAAGAGAACCAAAGCTGAGCTCTCCCTGAGAGAGTGATGGGACTACACCAAATATCAAACATTCAAATTTAAAAAACAAACAAACAACAACCAAAGAAAAATTCAAATTATAGGGATTCCTGAAGGAGAAGGTCCCAATGGCACATGAGCTCCACTTCAAGACACCATGGTGGAAAATTTCCCATCATTATGAGACACCCAGAAATCAAGACACTAGATATTTTCAGAACCCCAGAATGATTCAATTCAAACAAAGATACATTGTAATTAACCTGGCCAAAGTCAAAATAAAAGAGAAAATTCTGCAAGCTGCAAGGAGTAAGCAAATTCTTACCTACAAAGGGAGAAATATCTGGGTGATAGCAGGCTTCTCAGCTAAAACTTTTCAATCCAGAAGAGGGCTGTCACCTGTCTTTAACCTCAGACAAAACAATTTTCAGCTCTGGGTTCTGTATCCTGCTAAACTAAGTTTCACTTTCAATAGAGAAACATTTTACTGACATGCAAACATTGAGGAAATTTGCCACACACAAGACAAGCTCTACAGGAAATACTCAGATCCATTCTTCTCACTAACCAGTGTGATGGACCACCAGCAAAGTAGACACACCCAGAAATTAAAGGACAAAACCTAGCTTCCACAATGGTGCAAGGGATAATACTGATCAATGGTCCTCCACAAAACAAGACAAACAGAGCCCTACCTTATTTATCAGTTCTCTTAATAAATGTGAATAGCTTGAATTTTATTCCTTGGATGACTAGACAAAAAAACACAGGCAAATAAATATAAGTTGTCTTCAGCAACCACATCTAACCTCTAAAGATAAAAAAAGACTCAGGTGAAGGGATGGAAAACAATATTACAGGCAAATAAAAACTAGAACAAAGCAGGGTTGGGGTTGCAACCTTATTTGAGACAACAATTTGTTTTAAACCAGTAAAAGTAAGGAAAGACAAAGATAGACACTGTATGCTAGTCAAGGGAACAATACAACAAGAGACATTTCAATCCTGAACATCTATGCACCCAACCTAAATCCTCTGAGAAATACAAAATGAATCCTAACTTGTCTGAACAATATGATACCCACCAATTCCATAATAGCTGGGGATTTCAACATGCCTCTGACAAAACTAGACAGATTCTTAATCAGAAACTAAACAAAGAAGCAATGGACTTAAACACAACCCTAGAAGAAATGGGCTTAAATATATACAGAACATTTTATCCTAATAACTGAGTATACTTTTTTTTTTTTTTTTTTTTTTTTTGATACAGAGTCTCAAGCTGTCACCCTGGGTAGAGTGCCATGGTGTCACAGCTCACAACAACCTTAAACTCTTGGGGTTAAATGATTCTCTTGCCTCAATTTTCCAAGTAGTTGGGACTACAGCCCCAGCCACAATGCCTGGCTATTTTTTGGTTATAGTTGACATTGTTTTTTGGTGGGCCTGGCTGGATTCAAACCCACCAGCTCTGATGTTTGTGGCTGGTACCCTAGCCAGTGAGCTACAGGTGCCGAGCTGAGTATACATTCTTTTCATCAGCCCATAGATCATTGTCCAAAATTGATCATATCTTAGAGCATAAATCAAACCTCAACAAATAGTTTGTTGTGTCTTCCTTGTGTCTTCTCAGGCCATCACAGAATAAAAGTAGAACTCAACTTCAAAGAAATCTTCACCAGCCTGAGCCAATAGACACCCTGTCTCTATTAAAAACAGAAAAACTAGCCAGGTGTTTTGGTGGGTGCCTGTATTCCCAGCTACTCAGGAGGCTGAGACAAGAGGATCGCTTGAGCCCAAGAGTTTGAGGTGGCTGTGAGCTTCTTCTTCTTCTTCTTCTTCTTCTTCTTCTTCTTCTTCTTCTTCTTCTTCTTCTTCTTCTTTGTGACAGTCTCACTTTGTCATCCTGGTGGAGTGCCATAGTGTCATAGCTCACAGCAACCTCAAACTCTTGGGCTCAAACAATTCTCTTGTCTCAGCCTCCCAAGTAGCTTGGACTATAGGGGCCCACCACAATGCCCTGACATTTTTTTTAGAGACAGGGTTTTGCTCTTGCTCAGGCTGGTCTCAAACCCCTGAGCTCAGGCAATCCACCCACCTTGGCTGGGATTAGAGACATGAGCCACTGCACCCAGCCTCCTCTGATCATTAATAAACCAAACAAAAGCATGCACTGGGGAAAAGAATCTCTAAGAAATGGTGCTGGGAGAAGACTGAAATTAGATGTGAACCTCTCAGCATTGACAAAAATTGACTCTCACTGGATAAAGGATTTAAATTTAAGACATGTAACAATAAGCTCCTAGATGCTCAGCACCTGTAGCTCAAGCAGCTAGTCACGTACACTGGAGATGGCAGGTTCAAATCCAGCCTGGCCCACCAAACAATAATGATGATAACTACAACAACAACAACAACAAAAAAAAAATATATATATATATACATATATTTATAAAATTTATATATATATATATCTGTAGTCCCAGCTACTTGGGAGGCTGAGGCAAGAGAATCACTTAAGCCCAAGAGTTGGAGGTTGCTGTGAGCTGTGACACCACAGCACTCTACTCAGAGTGACAGCTTGAGATTCTGTCTCAGAAAAAAAAAAATAAGAAGAAGAAGCTCCTAGAAGAAAATATGAGAAAAACTCTTGATGCTATGGCTTAGGAAAATATTTTTATGAGGAAGATCCCCTTGGTAATTGCAGTGACACGAAAAATAAATTAGTGGGGCATAATCAAGCTAAAAGGCTTTTGCACAACCAAGAATATAACACCTAACGCAAACAGACAACCTTCAGAATGGGAGAAGATATTTACATGCTATAAATCTGATGAAGGGCTCATAACCAGAATCTACAGAGAATTCAAATTAATCAACAAGAAAAGAGCAAACAATCCCATTTATAAGTGAGCAAGAGACATGAACAGAAACTTCTCTGAAGATGACAGAAAAATTGCCAACAAACACATGAAAAAATACTCTTCATTCCTAATCATCAGAGAAATGCAAATCAAAATCACCCTAAGATATCACCTAACTCCAATGAAACTAGCCCACATCACAAAATCCCAAAGCTGCAAATGCTTGTGTGGATGTGGACAGAAGGGAGCACTTTTGCACATCTAGTGGGACTGCAAACTAAAACAATCTCTATGGAAAGAAGTGTGGAGACTTCTCAGAGCTAAAAGTAGATCTTCCATTTGATCTCAGAATTCCATAACTAGGTATCTACCCAGAAGAACAAAAATCATTTCATCACAAGGACATTTATGTTGTAGTTCAATTCACAATTGCTAAGACGTGAAAGCAACCCAAGTGCCCATCAACCCATGAATGGATTAACAAACTGTGGCATATGTATACTGTGGAATACTATTCAGCCATTAAAAAAGATGGAGAGGTTTGGCAGGGTGGCTCATGCCTGTAATTCTAGCACTCTGGGAGGCCAAGGTAGGTGGATTACTTGAACTCACAAGTTTGAGACAAACCTGAACAAAAGTGAGACCCCATCTCTACCAAAAATAGAAAAACTGAGGCAAGAGGATCACTTGAGCCCAAGTTAGACATTGCTGTGAGCTATGATACCATGGCACTTTACCCAGGGCAACAGCTTGAGACTCTTTCTCAAAAAAAAAAAAAAAAAAAAAAAAAAAAAAAGATGGAGACTTTACATCTTTTGTATTTACTTCGATGGAGTTGAAGAATATTCTCCTAAGTAAAGTATCACAAGAATGGAAAAGCAAGTATCCAACATATGCAATACTAATATGAAACGAATAAATAAACAACACACCCACATGAGAGAAAAACACAAGTGTATTCAAGTGGGAAGTGGGGAAAGCAGAAGAGGAAGTAGGATTGGTAAACTCTCACCTAATGTGTACAATGTAATGGTATACGGCACACACACACCCCACACCGGGTGAAGCTCAACTACAACTTGAACTTTACCTTAGAAACAGAAACTATGTAGAATAATCATTTGTACTCTCATATTAATCTGAAATTAAGAAGAAAAGGTTAAAAATAAAATAAAATAAATTAAAAATAAAATAAAATAAATAGGCTGGGCATGGTGGCTCATACCTGTAATCCTAGCACTCTGGAAAGCTGAGACAGATGGAATGCCTGAGCTGAGCAAGAGCAAGAGCAAGACCTGATCTCTACTAAAAATAGAAAAACTGAGGCAAGAGGATCACTTAAGTCCCAGAGTTAGGTTGCTGTAAGCTATGATGATGCTATGGCACTCTACCCAAAGTGACAGAGTGAGACTCTGTCTCTAAATAAATAAATAAAACTAGTTTCTCATAAGTTATTTGTCACTGATATTTTTAAAAACATAGATTCAATTCCACTTAATTCAATATTTATCTATGGGACGCTTTCTAAATGCAGAACTATACATTCTGGGGGGAGAAAAAGATTAACTGGATAAAAGGTCTGCTGCAGAAAGCTCACAATTTAATAGAGAAAATGAAAACAAAAAGACATGCTCTTAAGATATTATAAAGCTATAGGAAAGCATAAGAGGTACAAGGGACTACTTTAAACAGATGGCACAGGGAAGGCTGAACAGGTGTAATGTGTCCTTGAAGGATGGACACATTTGTTACAGGGCTGCTATGACAAAGTATGTACCACAAACTTGGTGCCTTAAAATAGCAGAAACTCATTGCCTCTCACTTCTCAAGGCTAGAAGTCCAAAATCCAGGTGTTGGAAGGGCTAGGTCCTCTCTAGACTCCGGTAGAATCATTCCTTGCCATTCCCTGGTTTCCAGAGGTGGCCGTCAGCCCTCACTGTCCCTTCCCTTGCTGCTGCATCAATCCAGTCTCTGCCTCGGTCATGTGGCTGTCTTCACAGCATCTTCCCTCTGTGTGTTGGTGTTTAGGATTAGAACCCTCCCTAATGACCTCATCTTAACTATCATCTGCAAAGATTGTATTTCCAAATAAGTGCATTCACAGATCCTGGGGGTCAAGACTTCATCATATCGTTTGGAGGGACATAGTCCAACCTTTGACAATGGGTGAGATTTCAACTGGAGAGAATGGGGTGTGGGGAAAGCTGGTGGAGGGCAGGCATCCCAGGAGAGCAAAAGAGGAATAAAGACTTATCAGGAGGAAGTACGGAGTATGTCCAGACATCACGTACTTCGTTCAGTCTTGTAAGAGCACTCTGCAAGTGAGGGGGCTGCTGGACAGGAACTAAAATAGTTTGCTCTCCAGGGAAAGTGCAGCCACTGAAGCTTTGCATCAGAGAGTACGGTCATTAGTGCCTCCAGGAGATTACTTCCCTAACCTGTGTGGAGGATGGACTGGATGGGACGGTTGGGGAAGGCAGGAAGACAAGAGAAGAAACCATCACAGCTGCTGCAGAGAGGTTGGACAGCAAAGCTTAACCTTCTAAATGTGGGGTTATATCTTTAACAGGCAGTCATCCTCATCCTCAGATTCTCTACCACTGGGGTATGAAAGGGCTGCTTGCCTATGATTTGTAAATTCCCACGGTCCAGACAGATCTCTTCTCCCCATCAGAAAAATTGCTTGAAATACACTCCCATTTCTCTTCCTTTAACTTTGTTGCTTTGTGAGTTGTGATATTGTACATTGTTGCTCTATGAGTTGCAATGTTGTACTTTGCTAAAGGTTATGTGTTGCTTGTTTGAAAAGAGGCTCTGTGCGAAGTCTTTCTTTCTGCCTTTTTCCTTAACATTTTCAGATTCACCAAAGCATCTTGAACCAGAAAATGAAATTTGAAGTGTCTTCTCCTTTAAGCTTTTAAGAGCTGTCCAGCATCGTATAAAAGTAGGTTAATGGCTGAATTAAGCAGGGCCAGCCAGGCAGGTATTGTCTGCATTTGCGAGCAAGTGTCCCACTGTTTACCATTGTGCTTGCTTACAATTAGGTAGGAGCTCCAACAACAAAAGAAAAGAAAAGTCACCAGAAATAGATGAAAGGTGCTATTGTATGCAGGAGTAGAGGTGTGGTGCTTGTTTCAAAATGTTCTGTTTTCTGCTCAAAGGAGGAGAGGGGATGGGTAAGTATATGGTACCAGCCATGCTCTCTGAATAGTGTTCCTATCTAGGGCTATTCCTCTTGAGATGCTCACATACCTTTAAAATCTTCTTGGGTCTTATTTTCACATTTTATCTTTCTCCGCAATTGACTTTCAATGCCTATAGCCAGTTGGCTCAATTCCTGGCTCCTTCGTCTGCACGAATATAACATGATGTTCCCACACACCAGCAGGAAGCAAGGAAGCTGCAGTGCAGTGGGCCTGGTGGGTCAGCCTGAATGCCCATGTTGCAGGTGCTGACTGGTACGCAAGAGGCCATCATCTTACAAGAAGAGGCAAATTAAATTGAGACCCAAATCCCAGTGCTAAAGATTATTTTAAAGATGTTCTTGGTTTTGTATCAAACACAATGTGTCTACCTGTACACATTGCAGCTATGTATATACTCAAGATATGCAATGTACTAAAAAGCTGCTGACCAGATGGGCAGAAGTGAATAGTCAGGCTAAATTCTAGCTGATAAAATAGTATCTATAATTGCAAGGTCATCATCCTGGTGGTAAAGCTGACTTCAAAACATAAAAACTAAGCTAGAACATGTTTGTTTCAAGATTAGGGACCCTAGAGTATGATACATTTTCTTAATGGGATGTAAATTCTGGCACCACATGTATTTACTGCCCTCTGGAACTGTTAGGTTTCCAGAGAGCAATTCAACCTTAAGATTGAAATGGCTTTTATAAATGCCAATCTACAGTTTATTCACTTATCACCATTTTGTGGGAAATAAAATATCCCCTAAACTATTCAATTATCTTTTGAAATAAACAAACATATGAAACACCTTAAATAGCAAATATCAGGGTAGGAAAACTTACACAAGCAATGCTTTAAAAAAAAAAAAAAATCACAAATAATAGCCAGGTAGCATTATCCTGGCATTCAGGAACATTGAGAAATAAAGATCCCTTTTAAAAGCCTCTTTCTCTTCAAACATAATAACAGGGGAAAAAGCATTTGGGCCTACTTTTTCTTAGTGTTATGTGTACTTGGGAAATAAAGACATTTATTTAAAGAAGTATACAATCACAAGTGTATTTTAATAGCAATAACTATATTAGGATTTGTAGAAAGTAAATGCTCCATGATGCACCTCTTTTTCCTTTTTGCCTCCCTCATTTTCTTTGATCTTCTCTCTTTTCTTTCCTTTTCCTGATTTTGGCTGTTTTCCCTTTGACGTCCACTTTCTCTTGTTACATTTTCTTTCTTTGCTTCCTTTCCTATTTCCTCTTGACTTTTCTTTTCCTCTCTTTCTCCATCAAATTTTATAAACACAGCTTCCTATGCAATATAATTAGTGCATATTTAATTAAATATTAAGTATATATTAGTTATTAGATATTCTTAGATAAAACTTCCTAAAACCTATACCTGTATAACAATTAAAAGAATAAAACTCAGCAAGAAACTGAATGTCTCTTTCTCAATTTGCATAATGCTTCAGATAAATGACTTCATCTTTCTTATTCAAATACCAGAATGTAAACATAAAAGGGAAATATAAAATTACTATTAACCAAAATAAATGATAAGGAGAATTTAAAATAAACTACATAACTTAATTGATATTGTTTCACTTACCTCTATATGGCCAAAGACAACACACCTGGGAGAATATCTGCTCATATGTATTAACCTTGGTTTATAAGAAATAAAGATGTTATATTATAGAAAAGAAATGCTGGGTGGCAGGAAATACAACAATCACAAGAAAGTTCCTCAGGAAAAAACGGTACCTGCAGATCAAAGCGAAACATTTGAGATACTAGCAAGCATGGTAACTTCAAAGGTTGTCTCTGCACAGCTATGAATCTGCTTTAGGTATAAAGCTTGCAAGAACTTGAACATCCTAAAAACATTCCAGATTAGTGTTGCAGTTTGACAGAAAGCAATTAAAGCCCTTAAAAGGGACAATAATTTGAAACCTAAAGCCCAGAAATCCATTTTTAAATTATTTCTTTCTTGCGGAATTTTTTCTGACATAAAAGTATGAATGGACACTCAACATTTTGTTTAGGAACTGAGTTAAATAAACTACCAATATTTATTTATTTTAAATTTATTTATTTTTATTGTTAAAACATAGCTGTGCATTAGTGCAATCAAGGGGTGCAATGTGCTGGTTTCATATACAATCTGAAATATTCCCATGGAACTGTTCAACGTAGCCTTCATTACATTTTCTTAGTCACTGTATGTAGGCATTTGTATTCTGCACTTAGTAAGTTTCGCCTGTACCCATTCTAAGATGCATTGTAGGGGTGACCCCACCTATTACCCTCCCTCCACCATAGCCTCCCTCATCCCTTCCCCTTCCTTGGCCCTTTCCCCATAGTCTTGTGCTATAGTTGGGTTATAGCCTTCATGTGAAAGCTATAAATTAGCTTCATAGTAGAGCTGAGTACATTGGATACTTTTTCTTCCATCCTGAGATACTTTGCTAAGAAGAATATGTTCCAGCTCCATCCGCGTAAACATGAAAGAGGTAAAGTCTCCATCTTTTTTAAGGCTGCATAATATTCCATGGTATATATGTACCACAATTTGCTAGTCCATTCTTGGGTTGATGGACACTTGGGCTTCTTCCATGACTTAGCAATTATGAATTGGGCTGCAATAAACATTGTGGTACAGATGTCTTTGTTATATTGTGACTTTTGGTCTTCTGGGTATAAACCTAGTAAAGGAATCATAGGATCCAATGGCAGGTCTATTTTTAGGTCTCTAAGTATTCTCCAAACATCCTTCCAGAAGGAACATATTAGTGGGCATTCCCACCAGCAGTGTAGAAGTGCGCCCTTTCCTCAGCATTGTGGGATTATTAACACTGGATGTCAGCTACCGCTGCACAAGGGGTTTTATGGCAAGTACTGAAGATATGGTCCTTATCTGTAAGGAGTCTGTCATCTGAAAGGAACATGCTTATATAAACACAGGAACGCTCACCATTGTTCTCAGTGTTCTATTCATTCGTTTTCCTTCCTCTCTCCCTCCCACCCTCCCTCCTTTCTTCTTTCCTTCCCATCTTCCCTCCTTCCCTTTCTGCCTTCCTTCCTTTTCTGATGAAGAGAATCCTCTTTTCCACTTCTGTCTTCTGTGCTGCTGTTTCCCATCGTGAAACGTCTCTGCCTGAAGTTTAGGGCCAGCATTTGAAGATCGTCACCCTCTGTCCAAAACAACAAGAGGCTACCTACTTTGTCAAAAGATTTTCCGCTCCTATTTATTTTGGAGACTGCACAGACAGAGGAATCAATTGCATTTCTCAGTATGGTCCGTGCAGGGCTCCTCTCTGGCTTTTCCTCCCCCTCTACCCTTGATTTCCCAGCTAGTCCCTGACTCCTCACCCCAGGCCCAGTGTAAGGTGTTTTATATAAGTCCTTAAATAATCAAATGATGTGAACTCTTTTTATAAAATATATTAGGTCATTTTCTATGTATATGTTCTTTAATTTACATAAATAACATTGTGGTGTAAGCTGCATTTTTTTTAACTTTTCCCACATAACACTATACTCTTATGCTCTGTCCACATTGCTTCTGGTTGCTGCATAGAACACCGCAGTGCACACTTCGGCCTCTGCCACTGTTTTACACATACACTGGTGGCAGTGAGAAGGGACTACCTTTCAGACAGAGGAGATAGAGAAAATAACAGTTACATAAAACAGCAGATAATGTAAGGGAAAATCTCTGTTCTTGAATAAATTATCATCCCTGGTGAGTGGGGTAAACCCTACCACATCCCCATGTGGCTGCCTGGGCTTCCCTTTGTGGCACATGCCCCAGCTATAATTATTGGGGGTGATTACTGCAAGCATCCAAGAGCTCTTGGACCACAGAACTATGCTCCCTTGTTCACTGCAGCATCTGTAGTGCCTATCTGGCTGAGCACTTGGGAGACAGAAAAAGTTCCATGTTTATTGGACAAGTACAGGTACCAGTGGACAAATGAATAATAATTGGGATGTAAAAACTAATAATGGAGATATTATAATAATTGTCTGGCTGGGAGTCAGACAAATTTAGGGTTTAATCCTGGCTATACCACTGAGCAATGTAGTATAGCCAGGATTGAACCCTAAATTTGTCTGGATTCTGGATTAACAGAGTCCCTGGGATGATTATGGGATATAAGGACAGAACAACTCACAAGGTATTCTGTCCTTAGTGAAATCACATCAAAAGGAAATATTTTCAACTATAAGGGTTAAATATTATGCAAGGGCTACAGCAGCATACATAAACAGCAAAGAGTAGAGGCATTAGGGGATCACAGGGATCAGAATGGTTTCCTCCGCCATATACAAGTATACTAAATGCAAATAGCTAAAAGCTGTGGATAGAAATGCTCCTAGTCGTGGGCTGCAAAGAGAATCTAAGTCAGAGTACTATGTCTTGCGAAATCAGGACCATAGGTTGCAAAGCCCTGTCTCAGCAACACCATTGCATACCTGACTGAGAAATGCCAAAGAGATTTTTACAGAAACAACCATAAGTATCCACCTTGGGGATAGGAACCCAGAGAAAGGGGCATATTCAGCTGTACCAGGTAGTAAAATGTTTAAAACCCAATTTTCTCTTTGTCCCTAGACTGATTACATTCCAGATGTTAAAACTAGGAAGAAGCAAGGAAAGGAGATGGAATAAGTGGAAAAAGGAAGTGAAGTTCAATATTCTGACTGTAAGAGAGATCAACAAACCATGGCCCATAGGCCAAATCCAGCCCACAACCTGTTTATGTAAATAAAGTTTAATTGGAATACAGACACAGCTATTTGTTTGAGGAGTATGTATGGCTTTTTTTTTTTTTTTTTTTTTTGAGACAGAGTCTCAATTGGTTGCCCTTGGTTGAGTGCCGTAGCATCACAGCTCACAGCAACCTCTAGCTCTTGGGCTTAGGTGACTCTCTTGCCTCAGCCTTCCAAGTAGCTGGGACTACAGGCACTCACCACAACACCTGGTTATTTTTTTGTTGTAGTTTGGCCCGGGGCTGGGTTTGAACCTGCCACCCTCGGTATATGGGGCTGGTGCCCTACTCACTGAGCCACAGGTGCCGCCAATCTATGGGTATTTTTTGATGGCAGAGTTGAATTTGTTAGAGAGACCATCAGTCCTTAATATACCCTCAATGAAAAAGTTTGTTGACCCCTGGACTAGAAGAAGGGAATAGAATATCCATGTTTACTATGATTTAACAGTGAGTTGTGTGCCTTGACAGGTCAGGTGAAACAGTCTGACAGCAAATAAAGAGCAAGGGAGGCAAGACATAACCTCCACATTTAGGATCTTTACAAGCCTGTACAAGATTTGTTTTAATCTTTCAATAACCTGGTAACAGACTCAGGCCTGGTAACTTATTCCTGACAAACATTCGTTCACAAAAGTCTCTGCAAAGGCACTCAAGGTTCTCAAAGCCTGACTTTCCACCACCTGGTACAAAACAAACAAACAAAAAGAAACTGATTTTTAAAGAATTTGGGAGGCCTCTGTGCACCCCTAAATCACTGATCACTGGCCTCTGTTCACAGCTAAGTGGAAGGACTTGTAATTTAGCTGCAACACTGTGACGTGAAATCTGACCTGAACACACAGAGTTCCTCTTTCAAACCCTCCAGACCTCTTGGGTACATTTATGGAAACAGTTAAGAACACAGTCCAGAGGCCCATGAAACTGTGAACCGCACCCCTCAGAAACTCTGCCCTTGACCAAGCTTAGTTTATAGGCTATCACACAGACATTTCCCACAAAAATACTTTCTCTTACCACCGTCCTGCAAGAAAAAGGAAAGCAGCAGAAACATTTTTTAAGTCACCCAAGAAAGAATATAGACTAAGAGCAAAGAATTTAGAAACAGAGGATAAGGATTTGCTCTGTTTCCTCCCTTTCAAGAATGAAAGCTTTGGTAACAAAGTATTTCTCAGCTTTATTTTCCTGAATTTTAAAAAGGAGTGACTACTTCTAATCCTAGGGTTGTTTGGAGGATTATTTTCAGGCTTTTCTGCCACTCTGACTGAGTGTTACAATTTTGTATTGGGCCCCCAAAGAGGGGATCTTTTTCTTTAGATTCTGACATTCATCCTGGTACAATACCCCTTTATTTATTTTTAGAGTCTCACTCACTCTGTCTCCCCAGGTAGAGTGCCTGACATCATCACAGCTCACTGTAACCTCAAATTGCTGGGCTCAAGTGATCCTCCTGCCTTAGCCTCCCAAGTAGCTGAGACTACAGGCATGTGCCACTATGTATGGCTAATTTTTCTTTATTTTTAATTTTCCTATTTTTAATAGAAATGGGGTCATGCTATTGCTACGGCTGGTCTGGAACTCCTAAACTCAAGTGTTCCTCCTGCCTCAACCTCCCAGAATGTTAGGATTATAGGCAGGAGCCACGAGGCCTGGTCCTATTGCCTTCTTTGTGTTCCCAAACTGGTCCTGTGCAGTAACTGGCAATGTGTGGTGTTGCCCTCATGAGTACCCCTCCCTGTCGCCATGGAGGTGCTGCCATCATCTTGCCTGAAGTTCATTTGCTTTCTTCTAAGAAGGGTGGATTCCTCAACTAACTCTATGGGGAGTTTAAAAGGGCAAGTTCTGTGATGACCTCCTCCAGGCCTATTTCCTTGGAATAAGTTTCAGGAAATGGAATTGTTGGCCTAAGAATCAGTCTTTTACATACTAACATGCAAGAGCTCTTTATATATAAAGGACAATGGTCCCATAACTGGAATATATGTGGCAAATATTTTTCTACTTTACGAAGTGACATTTCATTTTGCTCGGAAGCTATTGATAATTTAGTTTACAATTCCTCCTTTGGTGTTATTTTTAGAGAATGCCCTTCAAACACCAAAATTATATAAATATTTACCTAAATTTCTTCTGCTACTTGTAAGGTTTCATTTTTTACATCTTATCTCTTTAATGCATCTGGAATTTATTTTGATATCTGGATTAAGATAAAAGGCTGACTTAATTTTTTCCAGATAAATACAGTTTTCTTAATACATTTAATAATCTTTCTTTTCCCTCTTCATATGAAGTGCCACATTTATCCTATATTAAATAGTTATACACACTTGTTCCTGTTTCTGGATTTGTATATTGCTTCTAATTCTGGTCTGCCTCTTTTTGAGTTAATAGAAAACTGTTTTAACTCTATAGCATAATGCACTTTAGTGTGTGATAAATAAGGTCTCAAAGTCATTTTTAGATATTTTTGATTTTTCTTATTCCTCCAATTAAAATTTACAATTATTTTTATAAGTTAAAAAATTGTCAGGGTTGTAATTGAGATTGCATTAACATTTATGTTCATTTGAGGATAACTTACATGGGTGTTCTGTCTTCTCACTCTGCGACATGATCTGCCTTTCCATTGATTCAGAAGTTTTTGCCGTTTGAAAAAGTTTTAAAGGCTTTTTTTCTAAACACATTCTTTTACATTTAATTCACAAACATTCCATATATTTTAAGGAGGTTTTAAACTTCTTCACATTTCTATTTAATTATTGTCCATGTATTTGTTTTTTATAACTATCTATGGTGGCTGGATGTCTCATTACAATTGCTGATTAGTTCTAAAATATTGCAGACAATTTTCAACTAATTTCTTAGTTGAATAACTCTGAATTTTATTATCTGTGAGGATAATTAACTGCTGCAACTTCATCAATGTTTATTCCTCTCTCATCATCCTCTTTCTTCTCAGTAACAGTAAATGAGAGTGGTGGCCATAAGCCTCCTCCCCTTGACTTTAATAGAATTGTCTCCTATTGACACCATTAAGTACAATGTTGGTTATTGGTTTCAAATAGACATTTTATTTTATAATATTAAGGAAACATCTGGTTTTGGGTTTCTGAGGGTTCCTAATAAAAATAAATGTTGAGGGTAATGGGGGGGCACATCTATGGTGCATCTTAGAATGGGTACAGGTGATTGCACTAATGTACACAGCTATGATTTAACAATAAAAAATAAATAATAAATAAATGTTGAGTTTTACCAAATCCCTATTGTCTGTCTACTGAGATAATAAGAACATCCTGTGCTCATGTGCTTTGAGTCAAAGATGCAAGTAGATTTACTACTATCAGTCAGCCTTAATTTCTAGAATAAACCCTACCTAATTATGAGTTTATGCATTAGTATTCAAAACTGAGATTTATTTTAAAATTTTTTTCCTTTTCACTCTGTCAATGAAATTACTTGATGTGACTTTCTTATTCTACTTGTTCTAAAATGACTTATTCTTATTTCTTAAAACTTCAGGAGGACTTGCCTATAAAAGACTTGGCTTACACATAAGACCAATTCAAGGTCGGGGGTGGGGGGATGAAGGAGTGGAGAGGTATGGGTGTACTTCCACTTAATGGGCACAATGTTAGGGTGTATGGCACACCTCCTGGGAGTGGGACACAATTATAAGAGGATTTTACCTAACAGATGAAAACATTTAACTTAATTCTTTGCACCCTCAATTAACCTGAAATCATAAGGGAAAAAAAAAAAAACAATTGGCTTATACAACTTTGGGGAGCTAGTTTTTGGACAACTTTTGTCATTTTTTTCCATGGTATTGCTCTCTTCTAATTTTCTGCATCTTTCTTCTCAATTTAATTGCATTGAAAATTTTCATACTACTAGTGCAGAGTTTTACATGATGTAATTCTTTTTCTTAATATAATTTTCAAAGTGTGAAAGTCTACCTCTGCATCTGTGTTCACAAGTATCTCAGTCTATAACAAATTACCATAGACTGGGTGGCTTATAGCCAATAGAAATTTCTTTCTCTTAGTGCTAGAGGCTGGGAAGTTCAAGATCAAGGTGCTGATGGATCCTCTGGTTAGTGTCTGGTGAGGGCACTTTTCCTGGTTTGCAGATGCAATCTTCTGATTGTACTCTCAGTGAAAGTAGAGAGGCCTTCAGGGTCTCTTTTATAAGGACACTAATCCTATCATGAGAGGGCTCCACCCTCATGATCTAATCATCTCCCAAAGGACCCATCTCCAAAGACCATCACCTTGGGGGTTAGAATTTTAACAGATGAATTTGGGGGGAACACAAACTTTTAAACCATAGCAATAAAGGACATGGTTTACATGACATAAGCAAGAACAAGGACATTCCCACAGCCCTCAGTGTGGTCTTGAGAAACCCAAGGAGCACAAGGGTTCCAGTAGCTTGAATCCATTGCTCACATTGAAGATGGGGGAGGTTTATGCTGTGAAACTCTCATATGGCTTGGTATAGCCAGGATGGCCCAGGCCATAATGCAGTAAGAAGCAATTTCTCACTCATACTCCATGTCTGACCTGGGTCAGAGGAAGGCTGTTCTCACCAAAGTCTGTCAGGGTCCCAGGCAGACAATATCTTCTACAATCAACAGAGGCCATGGACAGGACATGAGGAATCATGGCTTGGTGCTTATAGCTTCTGCCCAGAAGCAACACACACCATGTTTACTCACATTCATCTCCACAAAAAACACAGCCTTTTTGTGTTTATTAAATTATTTGCCAGAAGTGACTGTTGGTTTTGGTGAGATGTGGCTGTGTAAGAAAAGAAGCCATGAGCTTGGGTAAGTGTAAGAACTATGAGCTTATCAAAGAGGATTTTTGAGCTATTAACTGTTGGTATAATAATAGGAATTAGTCACTGCAATTAAGAACATCTAGAGCTTTTCCAGGATGGGGATGTATAATGGTGAATTTTATGTATCAAGTTGGTGAGGCTACGGTTGCTCAATACCAGTCTAGATGTTGCTATGAAGGTATTTTTTAGGTAAGATTAGTATTTTAATCAGTAGATTTTGAGTAAAGCAGATTATCCTTCACCGTGTGTGTAGGCTTCGTTCAATCAGCTGAAGTACTTAAGAGAAAAAGAGAGGGGGGAGACAAGATGGCAGACTGAAGCCAGCTTTTCACAGAGGCTCCCGTCCAGAAGGAGAGTTAAAGGATGGAAATTTAGTAAGTAACCTGGAGGATCTGAGCTATACCAGGAGAGAAGGTTGGAGATCGCACATCAACACCACTGAGGCGAGCTGAGACCACAAGGACGCAAACAAAAGGTACAAAATCCATCACCAAGCGGATGGGAGTCTCCCCTCCCCCCACGAGTCCGGCTGAAGGACCCTACAAACAAAAGGGCAGAAATCAAAAGCCCTCCCACTTCATTTCACGGAAGCGACCCTCTAAAAACTGGTCCGACCTCCCATACTAGGGTCCCATGGTGCTCCCTTGCCAGACTTAAAACTTTATAAAACTCTGAATATCATTCCCAGCAGTCCAGCACTCCCCTGCACTCACCCGGAGGCACGGAGGTCTGGAGGGCTGGAGGTCTATCCCCCAGGAGTTCGGATCCCTGGGTGATTTATCGAGGGGAGGGGTGTGGACAGAGCCCGAGTTGCGACTGACTAGTGCTGACTCCGAGACAAGAGAGTGAGGAACA
>CAUYPK010000950.1:0-20418 GCA_963574355.1 Loris lydekkerianus
ACACTGGGTACTATTTAGCCTTAAAGTGTGTGTGTGGTGGGAAATTCTGTTATTTGTGACAACATGGATGAATCTTAAGACCATTATGCTAAGTAAAATAAACTAGGCACAGAAAAAAAAAAAAAAAAAAAAAAAAAAAAAAACAAATATTTAGGTTGCCTTGTTTTCATCTCTAAGGTAAAGTTCAAGTTGAGCCGTTCACTCAGAGGCATGCTGAACACCCTCACATTGTACACATTAGGTGAGATCCCAGCAATCGCCCTCCCTCCTCACCCCCAACGCTCTCCCCTCCCCCTCACCAGACTATCCTTCTGCTTTTCTTTTGTGTGGGCATGTAGTTGTTTACATATTAGTTTCATATTAGTATTGAGCACATCAGATACTTATTTTTTCCATTCTTGTGATACTTCACTAAGAAGAATATGTTTGAATTCCATCCAGGTAAATACAAAAGACATAAAGTCCCCATCTTTTCTTTTCTTTTTTTTTCTTTTTCTTTTTTTTTTTTTTTTGAAACAGAGTCTTACTCTGTCACCTCAGCTAAGGTGCATTACCATCTTCATAGGTCACAGCAACCTCAAACTGCGAGGCTCAACTGATCAATCCTCTTGCCTTAGCCTTCCAAGTAGCTGGGACTACAGTTGCCTGCCTCAACACCTGGCTAGTAGGGGGAGGTTTTGGAGAGGGGGCAGTCTCATGATTGCTGAGGCTGCTCTCAAAATCCTGGCCTCAAGTTATCCTCCTGCCTCAGCCTCCCAAAGGGCTAGAATTACAGGCACGAGTCACTATGCCCAGCCTCTGCTTCTCTGTTTGAAAATCTCCTTGTTGGAGCGGCCACTGCCACCCTTGATAACAAGGACTTACCCATCTGGGTAGCCCGGTTCCTACAGCAGGGCAAGGCTCTGTAATAGGGTGCTTAAAATGTGAATAATCCCAAAACAACAGCTATGTCTATAAAGCAGAGCTCTCCAGACTTGCTCCCAGGTGTGAAAGAAAACAAAACAAAACAAAACAAAAACTTATACCTCTCATTATGAAGATAAAAGCTCATAAAGGGGGAAAAATGCTGAAGTCTACAGGTATCTGTTCCAGACATCTGGAGGGTACACACAGTCTACAGAATACCAACACCTAAAGCAGACATCTGCTATGTCTTCCCTCTGCATTATTCCTTTTCCTGTAAGGTACAAAATTCCAAAAGTCTTTAGGAAACTTCCTCTCCATCACTCACTGTGTGGTTTAGTGGGACCAACTCCACCCATCCCACCCCCATTCAAGGTTTGTGCCTGGTTGGTGTAAGCCAAATAAATTATTCCACATTGCATTTCTCTAGCCACGGAAATTCATCTGGGGATGGTTTGCGAAGTTAAGCCAGGCCACAAAGTCTGGCCAAAGTATTAAGATTGTGTGAATTCAGTTTAAGGTAGCTTTCACTTCCATGTACTGCTGAGATAGCAAACAGTGCAAAAGGTACTTTTGAGATAAAGTTCTATGTGCAATCCATGGATTTCCTATAAGTTCAAAGAGGCGTATCTAAAACTAGCCATCAGTGCATCCTTCATGAATGAATGATCCATCAGGTTACAGGATCTTGGAGCCTGGAATTCACCACCCCAAATTCATCATTATTAAACTATGAGGTCAGGGGGCTACATCAGCAGGCAAGGGAAACAAAGGAAACTACAAACATAGTCACTTGCTCCCTGCACTGTGCCCTACAGGTTACTGAGCCCAAGTCAGCCTGGCCATGACCTACAGACAGGTTACTCTCAAGGCCCACCTTGTCTAATTACTTCATGTCACAATTACTAGGACAGAGTAAAGCATCACACACAAAAAAAACAATAACCCAAAACTAAATTAGCATGTTATTGATACTAGTTATAGTGCCAACCTTGCTCAGAGAAGGTAAATTATGCAAACCCACCAGACAGTATTTCCACTCTGAGCCTGTTGCAGTGTTTGAACTTCATTCACAAGGCAGCAATGACTCAGCCACACCTGTAAGGCTATGGTTTCAGTTTTCCTGTCAGTCTTATCTCAGTAGAACCCTCTTTCAAAAGTGTGTTCTTGGGATCTTTGGCCACTCACAGAAGCTGCTGCATCCCCAAGCTGATGATATCATGGTGTTGGTGGTACTTGCCAGCAGCCCTGGGCTTCAGTCCACTGTGGCTGGCCCAGCTCCCAACTCCATCCCAACATCATCTGTCCTCTGAGGAAACAGTTAGTAGAAATCACTATGGTCATACCCATCACATGGCCCTGTCACGTGACCTCTACTTTGTGATCCCTGACCTCTCTCTATAACCCAATTTGTAGTGGGGCCAGTAGTATCCCCAAAAATTCATGACCCTCCCCAAATTCACAATCTAATCTTGTTTGGAAACAGGATCTTTGCAGAGATCAGTTAAAGATCTCAGGACAAAATCACCCTGGATATGGGGTGATCCCTGAATCCAATGTCTGACATCCTTATAAAGCAAATATGGTTGTGTGAAGAAAAAGGAAGAGATCAGAGTGATAATGCCACAGCCAAGCACCACCAGAAATGGAAGGATCCTCCTCTAGAGTGTCCAGAAGGAGCATGACCTGGCTGACAACTGGAGTTCACACTGTTGGAACTGTTGTTTTAAGCAACCTGCTTCATGGTACATTGTAGTGGTGAATTTAAGAAACTGATATATAGTCTATCTCAGTCCATTCAGACCACTATAATAAAAGCATTTGACTGAGTGGTTTATAAATAACACAAACTTATTTCCCATGGTTGCAAGGGCTGGGAAGTCCAAGAACAAGGCACTGGCAGATTTTGGCTGGTGAGGACCTATTACATCCATCTGGAAGTTCTCTGGTTCTCAGTTCCCAGTGTCAGGAATGAGTACGAGTATCAAGTCAAGCCAATGACATAGTGATCACAGATACAAAGCAATCTCACACATGCAGCACTTATTGCAGAGTGAAAACAGATCTCAGAAGGAGAGATGGATCATCCTCTGTGAGTGGAGAAGACTCTGAAGTCTTAGTATACATTGTCTCTTACATCTCACTAGTTGGTCCTGCCCCTCTCCTGGATGGGATTGGTTTCCTTTTCCTGTGTTTGGGTGATTGACAGGTTGGGGTTATATAATGAGTTATATAACAGATTCTACATGTATCTTCTCAGAAGCCTTAACAAAGTTTCACCCATTCTCCATGAATTAGATGGCAATAAGCCCCAGGTCAGTCAGGGTCACCAAGAGCTCCTCACTGCTCATGCTCCACACCAGGAATTCTCTAGTCACAAATATCTGATAGTGTGGTTTCTTTCCTGCATTCTGATTGGTGCCCACTCTCCACCCTCAGCCACTTTTTCCACCTGCCTTGTCACCTGCTTGCCCTCTTCCCTGTCTAGCAGACACTTACCTTCTAACTGTGTTCTCACATGGTATGAGGGACTGGCTAGCTCTCTGGGGTCTCTTTTATAATCCCTAATGGCTTCCTGAAGATACCATCTCCTAATACCATCACTTTGGGGGTCAAAATTTCAACATATGAATTGGGGGGCACCAATATCCAGGCCACAGCACAGTCCATAGTCCTCAGACGATCTTCCCAAGCCACATCTGCCCCCCTCCCAGCCAGCAGAGGACTGGCTGACACCACACAGCTCTGACTCTACTTCCCCTTCAGGGCTCTGGCATTCCTCCCCTTTTGTCTTTCTCCCAGATAAAAGTATGGGGACCAGTCGGGTGTCTTTGTCCTCTCTAACACTCAGAGCATATCCCACTCCCACAATCTGTAGCTATATCACTTCATCCTGGTGGTCTGAATGAACCACACCACACCCCCTAAAAGGCACCAGCTAACTCAAGGAGGTACGCCTAGTCACCCCAAGGAAGCACGCATTGCAAAGCCTTCTCTAAGGACCCAGGCAGAAAGGTCCCACCTGCAGCCACAGTGGTGGCCAAAAAGCTGTAGGACAGCCTCCAGCACCCTCACATCTCCCTCTTCATTTGGGGGAACTCCTTTGCCAACACTGCTAGCCAGTTGCTAGCCTGCTGTGACATTTTCTGCCCAAACTCAGTTTGCCTGTAGTAGTCTGGGATTCAGCTGTTTACCTTCAGAAGCAGCCTCACAAGGGGCTCTTTTAATTCTGGGCAATAAGGGTCACCTGAGTCCCTGCCACATGAGTCTGCTTTCCTCTCAAGTTGAGTCCAGCCCTCCAGGGAGGGGAGTGGCCCGGACACTGTCTCCTGGGTTAGTGCACTCTCAGCAGGCAGGTCCATAGGCACCTCAGGACCATTACTTGTGGAGCCTGTACTATGAATAGGAGCTAGGCTGTGCCCAGCACCCAAGGGTCCTCACAGAGGGCAAGTGAGAGCGCAGGCATGAGGACATCCACGCAGTGAGAGCAGAGCAGCACCAAATCGCACTCTCACTGCCCCATAGCCCCAGGGCCCTGCACAAAAGCCCTGGTACACCCTACTGCCACCCCTGGGTGCCTACAGGAGATACCCTGCCTCCATGGATGTTCAGGCAATGGCCAATGGTCCAGCCCATTCCTGGTGTACCCAGCTGTGATCCCAGTGCAGGAGCTGGGCTGGCATCCCCACACTGGCATAGCAATTTCACTTTCCTTGCTACCACCTGGCTTAAGTTTCTCATCCAAGTCTGTCATCCACCCCAGCTATGGCTGGCAAGACTATTCCTAATGCCCAGGGTATTATGGTTAGCCAGAGGGCAACTGAGCCATGAGCTGCACCAGAGGTGACAGCAACAAACCCACAATGGAGGGAGAGTCAGCATCTACATGCTGGGCCCCTCCCCAGTGCCCTGGATTGTGTAACTGGAAGAGCAGGAGGCAAGGGATGCCAGGTCCTCATCTGTTACCATCAGCAGCTGAGAGAGGGCAAACCAAAAAATTCCATGTGAACAGTGGCCCCTGGACTACTCCACTCCTGAGACCCGCCCCCCTGCTCCCAGCAGGACTAGGATATGGCTGACTCACAGAAGGGCCTCAACTATGCCCACAACTGCAGGTCCCAAGTTCTAGGCCACTGCTCCAAATGCAGGATGTCACTCGCCTAGCTGCCTCCTTTAGTGAGATGATAGCCAAAATACGTTCTGGTTGAGGACAGGTGATGGTGCCTACAGTTCAGAGCAGAGATCTTGCTGCCTATGGGTGAGGGCAGGTCCTAGAGTCCAGAAGTTCCCAGAAGTCTCTTGTTCCACATTAAAAAAAGCACACAGAGGCTTGAGAGCATGCATGTGAGGGCCACAGGCCCAGCTGGGTAAGAGCCTGCCCTAGATAATGAGAATCTGATGGTCACCTTAGGGAAAGACCACAGTGCCGTCTATGAAGCAGTAATGGGCCCTCAGCAGACCGTGAATCTATCTATTGGTGCCTTGACCTTGGACTTTACAGCTTTCAAAACTGTGAGAACAAACAATTGTCTGTTGTTTATAAGCCACCCAGTCTATGGTATTTTCTAATATGAATATTAATACAAGACACCTTCTCCCCTTATACACAAAGACTGCCAAGGAAACTTGGGGCTCCACAGACCCCAGGTAAGAGTCCCTGCCCTTTAAAGTTATAGGAAGAAAAGATTCAGCAATTCTCTGCCATCCTACACAGTTTCCTAACTTCCCTTCAGTTAAAGTATGCAATGGGAAATCTCTAAAGAAAGAACTAAAATGAAAACACAGTTCTGAGAGAACACCAGTCTAACATACAGAACAAGCAAGACATGCTTCATCTGTATGGCTGGCATTTATTTTTCTACCTCAGGTAATTTATCTGAACATATTTTTCTTTTCATTTCCAGTCAGCATATGAAATAAGCTTTAGCTTCATAATTTTAGTTCTCTGGGAATTTGGTAAAACTGTATTAGCCATCATATTCTTGGGTTGAATCTTCTCCAAAGCAATAAATCTCAGGGAAAAAAAAAATAAAAGTAAGATGATGCACTATATAATTCCTGATTCCAATACTATTCCTAGTTTAACATATGACTTTTATGTCTTTGTTAACGTTTTTATCTAGCTTTGTGCAAATAGACGGAAAAATATCTAATGTGTTACAAAAATATAACTGCAAAGTAAAAGCTCTAGGTAAAACCACAAGCAGGAATAATCAGCTACAAAAATACCTCTCAAGTTGAATAAAATAGTTAAAGTTTTAGCTGAACTACCAACTTTAAATAAAATTACAGCCCAGTAGTTAGCAGATCGTTCAGAAATGGATATTTTAGTGTTCTACTTTTCAAATTACAATGTGGAACTTTCAGCAATAAAGGACAGTTTGAAGAAGTGAAAAGTCATAAATGGGAAATGTAACATATCTAGCATGAGAAAAGGGGAAAGTGAGGTGAGAACAGCAGCAAATGAGGCTGGCATCACTGCAGTTTTAGGCATAGCAACACCTCTGATCTGAGCATCCCAAGACAGTGAGTTAAACTTTAAAAAAAAAAAAAAAAATACAGTTAAGTACTCTGAAATAAAAATTGAGGAGAAAACTATATCATGTCAGTTAAAATTAAAATCAATCTTGGTGAATGAAATTTATCCATAGAAGGCTGCTATGGTAACAACTGCTATTTCAGGATTATTTACATTACCATCAAGAATTAATCACATGCCCAAAGAAGGTTCATTACAGTGGCTATTTAAATTTGCTAAAGTTCCTACCCAGATAATACTCGTTATGCTCTAAGTCAAAATAGGAAAGCTGGGCTCAAAAACTTTTCCAACCTCACACAGGGAGGAAAAAAAAAAAAAAAAAATCTCAATTCATTAGAGAGTGCTGAAAACCCTAAAGGAGACACTATCCCTAACTTCCAAGACTCTAAACTTGCTCCAGAAGGAGGTAATCTTCCCAGATTGAATAGAAAAGAAAAGAAAGCCCAGAACAAAAGTTGTCAGTGCCAACTTTGCAAACCTTCAGAAATATAAATGATAATTACACTGACATGGACTTCTCTTCAATAGCAATAGATGTCAGAAGACAATGGAACAGTATCATTGAAGTGATGAAAAAAATCTTAGAATTTTATCCCCTCAAGATTGAGGATAATATAAAAATATTGTCAGATAAGTGTAACCATTTTAATGAACTATCCAAATTTGAGGATATAATTGTAAAGCAACTTAAACTTATTAACATTCATTTTGTCTTTCATTTTTCCTTTAAAACTGCTAGGGGACAAATCCTTCTACTCTTTGGTAAAAACTCTGCCCATGAATTTTTGGTCACTGTTAGAATAAAAAAATATTTTAAGGTCTAAATCACAAAACAAAAAATCAATCTCACATTTTAAATATCCAGTAACTATCCAAATTCAAACTTTGATTCCTAGTTGAGATTTCTCTCCTTCCCCCAGCTGTGTTCCTGATCCCTCCCCACCAAGCAGAAAGGATGAGATAAATGTAGCAGGAAAGCTCCACAGACCAATATGAGCCAGCAGCAGTGTACTCAGGATTAGCAAGTGTTCACATCTGACTCTTTATCTCATGCTGTTTTCTGGAGTCTTCAAATACCACACCCTCCACTACCCACAGGAAACACTCACCTGCAGTTCCCTTGATGAGCATGAAAGACTCTATCCCAATAGGTCACTCACTCTTTCCTTAGTCTCTAGGAATACAGAGACATTTTCTCTCCTCTTAGGGACAGTTTTCCCCTCTCGAAGGCTTCTTGGCCAAGACCTAAGTAGACCACACAATGTCTTCCTTAGGTATATAGTCCATACCTAGTCCACATAAAGCACTCACACAACCTTTGCCCCACAAACTCAGGGAGCACAGTGGTCTTCCAAAAGCCACATCAGCCTACCTCTTGACTCAGTTACCAGCTACCCTGCCTCCCAAAATGCAAGGCCCTCATATTAATCTTTTGACAGTTCCTTTAAAATGTCTCTTGCTTGATTTGAGGTTAAGAAGTTATTTAACAAAGTACAGCACTTCCCCAAAATTATTATGCTTTTCAATACTCCTCATTCAATTTTTAGTCTTCCATTTCTTGAGCACTCCAACCTCTTGATAAGATATTGACTGGTCATCAAATCTGAATGGAGTCAAAAAAAGTAGGAAAAGCTGGTTTTCTGCCATTTCATTTTACTATCCTTTGGAATATAGCTTTTGTCATCTTCACAGCTAGGCAATGTTCCATTTTACCATCTTGTTACACATCCTGTAACTCCCCCTGAAGAGCTATGTATTCAAGCAGAAAAAAAAAAATGAACCCACAGAGAAAGCATTGTATACAAGGGACAGAAATTGGTAAACTGACAATATATTTAATTATACATTATTCTGAAGTTACCAATATTTTCATTAAAAAGGGTATAGGAATTCCCAATTAAATATGGTAGACTGAATAGACTTGTTTATCTTGTTTCCATATTAAAACTCCACCATAAGGAAAATAAAGACATTTTTAAGGTCTTAAATATATAAGGACAATAGGAAAGGCAAAGACAGCCAAATAGACAAAACATTTGAAGCTGGAAAGTAGATGTATGTGTATAACATTTAAAGAGCAAAGAAAACTGAAATTGAAGTGCTTCTGGGTGAGAACATAAAGAAGCAGCATGTCAATTCGGATACACTTCCAAAGGCTCAGGAATGGGGAACACTCTTACTGACAAGGCTGAAAGTCTTTATAAAGGGCAAGTTCACTCTAAGATCCTCTTTCACCTCCTGTAGCCCAGCACCTCACCTCTCTTACACCTCCCTTACCTGGCAGTTCACTGGAGCTTTTCTCTTCTGCAGGAGAGAGGCACCCCGCTGAGTTAGGGGATTCAGTGAAGTCTAAACGAATTGAGGCCAGTCTCCTCCCCCCATTTATCTACCAGATTGCTGAAGGAACGGTTTAGAAACTCTTGTAATATGAAAAAGGCATTCCACAAAAAGTGGCAGCACAACTGTAAGATCTGCAGACAACGTTTGAAGGCTCCTAGAGAAACGGCTGTCCCCCTGCACATCCACGGTGCAGTCAACAAGCCCCATCACAGCACACAGGGTCTCAATCGACCATTATTAAAAATGAACCACCAGCCAAGGATCTCTACACATACAAGGAAAGCCTCCTTCATTTTCAGCTATTGCTACATTAAACCTACAAGGCAAATAATCATGGCATCTCAGTACTTTACCAAAATAAGTATTTGCTCTTCTTGTTCCCAGATGTGCAAGTCTGCAGTGGTTGAGCTAAACTCACCTGGGCTCAGCTAGACACTGAGCATTAGAAATCTCTACCACATGTTCTTTCTCAAAGGCTATAGTTGATATGGGTGTAAATCAAGAAAGGGCAAAACAAGAAATCTAACAGAGAAAAAGGATGACAGAGTTGGAAGTATCAGGCCAATAAATGTGATACAATAGGAACAGAAAGCAAATGAGACCTGTTGGAACAGGACGGTGGGGCTTACTCAAAAGGTTTAACCTTGAGGAAACTTGGAATAAAGAGCCTAGGAATAAAAGTTGAAAAGAAGATCTGGTTGAGAGTATGGAAAGAGAAATGAAGAAAGATAGCAAGGGGATAGGGGGAAAAGCAATTCCAAGAGAAAGAATTAAAAAACGCACACGAAAGGAAATAGAATCAGTAAAAAATGACTTGGCTCATCTGTGAACAAGATTTGCATAGCTAAAATAATTAAAAGACTAAATATGCAAACCCCTTCATCCCTAAATAAGGAAGGTGAAGAGAAAATTATAAATAAGCATATGTATATAATATATATAATCTACCTTTTCAGAAGAGAAAATGTATGTGAGTATGAGGATTGTGTAATAGCTTAACAAAGTGAAATCCTGACCCTTCATAGTATAAAGTCAATGCTAAAACTATAATCTAAAGCTGAAAAGTCAAGAAGTGGCAAGATAACCTTGATATGTACAATTATAGAGGTAAATGTATAAGAAAACAACAAAGAGAGTAGAAAGTATTTGCTAATGAGAGCAGTGAAAGCTGGAGAAAAGGACTACCCTTTTTCATTAAACACCCTACAGTACTATTTGACTCTTTAAACCATTAATATGCTAATTAGGCTGAGGAGGGTGGATCACTTGAGCTCAGGAGTTCAAGACTAGCCTAAGCAAGAGAGAGACTCTATCTCTAAAAAGAGCCAGGCACTGTGGCTGGAGCCTGTAGTCCCAGCTACTTGGGAGGCTGAGCCAAGAGGACCACTTGAGGCCAAGAGTTTGAGGTTGCTGTGAGCTGTGTCACCATCGCACTCTACCCAGGGCAACACAGTGAGACTTTGTCTCAAAAAAAAGAAACCTTATTGATCCGATAGAAAGAAGAAAACAACAAAGGGGATAATAAACAGAAAGCAGACAATATGACAGTAATAAATATAAACATGTCAGTAATAACAAATAATGTAAATAATTTATAGTCCTTTATCAAGAAAAGGATTAATCATTTGTATTTTAAAAATTTAATTTCCCCTACCTAAAAGGTGGGGTGACAGCAAATGAAAATGTATAACAGTAGTTTTTGTGATGCCTACAATGTTTATACCTTTCTCTCTCCTTAAACTTACTCAGAATAGTGCAGACCTATTACAGACCTGATGCCTTTGCTTAATATGCAGAGGGTGCTAAAAAAAAAAGTATACACATTTTAAGAAAGGAAAAAACTTTACTAAAAGTGTAATAATAAATGTCAATAACAAAAGATGAATACAAGTCATATTTAAGGGCCTCTTATAATTGCAGAAATCAAATGTGACTTAAGTATTACAATTTTAGTACAGTTTTCTCCTTTCTTAAAATATGTAGATTCAGCCGGCTGTTACGGGCAACTGTCTTTCCATCCTAGCGCCATGGCTCAGTTTGTCCGTAACCTCGCAGGGAAGGCCCCGGCGCTGGTAAACGCTGCTGTGACTTGTTCAAAGCCTCGATTGGCCACATTTTGGTACTATGCCAAGGTTGAGCTGGTTCCTCCAACCCCTGCTGAGATCCCTAGAGCTTTTCAGAGCCTGAAAAAAATAGTCAATAGTGCTCAAACTGCTCACAGTTAAGGAAGCTGTGCTGAATGGTCTGGTGGCCACTGAGGTGTGGATGTGGTTTTATGTCCACGAGATCATAGGCAAGCGTGGCATCATTAGCTATAATGTTTGAAAACCAAGCTCTAACATCTGATTACATTTGATGTATTTGAGAGGACCATGTGTGATCAGACTGTTACCTGAATAAAATAAGATGTGTCAAAAAATAAACAAATAAATAAATAAATAAAATATGTATATGTTTTTTGGTATCCTCTGTATATTAAAAACAGAGATGCTGATACCCTCCCTGCCCCCCCAAAAAAAGGCTTGAAGGCAAAAAATAAACCTTAATTTTTAAAAGAAAAACAAACTTGAAAACATATTATCTGAAGTAGAAGGATTAGAACAAAAGACATCAAGAATTTAAAACAGGCAAAAGTACATATAAGGAGACAAGGAAAGATACAACATGAAATAAGGACCAAAAAAATCATTAAAATGAATCAAGAAAAAGTATTTAGGCTCGGTGCCTATGGCTCAAGCAGCTAAGGCACCAGCCACATATACCTGAGCTGGCGGGTTCAAATCCAGCCCAGGCCCGTCAAACAACAATGACGGCTGCAACCAAAAAATAGCCGGGCATTGTGGCGGGTGCCTGTAGGCCCAGCTACTTGGGAGGCAGAGGCAGGAGAATCGCTTGAGCCCAGGAGTTGGAGGTTGCTGTGAGCTGTGATGCCATAGCACCCTACCCAGGGCAACAGCTTAAGGCTCTGTTTCAAAAATAAAAGAAAGAAAAAAAAAATATTTATCATAATATAATTGACATAAAAAACACAGTAGGTGAGACAAATGGTAGCCTGAATAAAGTTAACATATTGCTGAGCTGGAAAACCAAACCAAATTAAGGAGCTCATAAAGCAGATAATAAGAGGACAGAAAATATAAAAGAAAAGCTAAAAGATTTAGATGATAAAAATAGAAATGTCAACACCCAGAAAATAGCAACCCCATAAATAACAATAAAGCATATAGTTGAAGAAAACATAGGTGTAAATTTCCCAGAATTAAAGAAAGTTACTCAAAAATAAATACATAGTATATTAAATATAAGAGATAAGAAACCCTCCACATCTAGACATATTAGAGAGAAATTTAACAATGTCAAAGACAAAGAGAAAAGTTGTAAAGCTTCCAGAGAGAAAAAGCAGATGCTCTGCAAGGAAACAAGAATCAATTTGGAAGGCAGCACCTGTGGCTCAAAGGAGTAGGGTGCCAGCCCCATATGCTGGAGGTGGTAGGTTCAAACCCGGCCCTGGCCAAAAAAAAAAAAAGAATCAATTTGGCACCCAATTTAAAAATAAATAGAAGGCCAACTTCCTTAACCTTGTGGAGGGCATCTATCAAAAATCTACCAAAATGTCTAATGTAAACATCTGCACTACAAGTAAAGAACAGATCAAATGTGTCTGCTATCACTGCCCTAGAAAAAGTCCTAACAACACAGCAAAATAGAAAATAATAGTAAGAGACAATAATTATGAGAGATATAATAATTTTTCCAATAAGTGACAAAATCCTTCTTATTTGAATGTACTGTAGTTGATAAAGTTGTTTCCCACAGGAGTTGGGGTTAATAACCCTGAAATCACTCTATGTGTACTAGAATGGATTAGTTAAGTAACCTGGCAGATGGTGGAAGCCAGTTTTCTAGTGGTTGGAGCAGAAGTTGGAGCAGAAAAGCACAGGAAGAGGCTACAGTGATCCATGTGGTAATAGATTAAAGTTGAGACATTGGTGTAACCGAGTGTTTAATGTAGATATATATGGTTATACATATAGGTATCTGTATATACATGATAGTGCACACACAAACATTTCCTTGCTCTGTTGGCTGAGAGGACCTAGAAGCAGTAGCCTCATCAGAGATGAGCACCAGGAAGGCTTTGTTAACCATTGGGATGAAAATGTGTCAAACGGTCTATGAAGCTAGTGTATGATGCCCCATGATCATATCAATGTACACAGCTATGATTTTATATAAAAAAAAAAAAAGTAAACATAAAAAAAAAAAAAACTGTACAAGTACTAGAATAAAACATGGGTGGATTTTTATTTAACTTTTGTGTATGGAAAATCCTTATAACTACCATAATCCAGAGGCAAAAAAGAAAAAAGATAAAACATTTTAAAAATTTGCACAGACAAAAAATTTTTGGCATCAAAATTACGGCAGCATAAACAACAGTAAGTGACAACTGGCAACCTGGAAGAAAATTCACAAGATATACCCCAGATGAAGAACTCTGAAAAATAAAGGGCAGAGGATCAAATCCCTGATGGAAAATTAGAAACACCATGAACAAATAACTCATATTAAAAATGATGCAGAAGTGGTGCTCAAACATCTGAAAACAGTTCAAGTGAAGGCGTAATTATAGAAATTAAAATAGCATGGAGATACCATTTATCATATTTCAACTGAGAAAATTAAAAAGCACAGCATTTTGTTAGCAGGCATTCGCACGCACTGCCGGTGGGAGCAAGTCAACGCAAGTCTCCTAGAGGGATCTATGGCAAAACCTAACAAAATTACATATTCAGTTACCCCTTTGTTCCAGGAGGCCCATTTCTAACCATCTAATCTGAAGACATACCTTCATCAGCATAAAAGTATGTAGGCACAAGTCTATTCACTTAGACATTGTCATTGTAAATATTGGGAATACAAATGCCCTGCATGGTAGAATTGTTGAATAAATTACGGTCCATTCACCCAGTGGAATACTATGCAGCTATAAGTGATTTTTATGAACTGACTTGTAGTGATTTTTAGGATATATCGTTAAGTATAAAGAGCAAACTACTAAAGAGTATTCAAGGCATGACAACAATCATATAAAAAAAATACACATATCAGCTGTTTTGTGAAAAAAAAATAGAAAAGATAAACCTGAAAGCAAGGAGACTGGTTACACAGAGAAGGTAGATGGGAAACAGGTGGAGAGGAGGGAGGACTGAGAACAGGATAGTGGGGGTGGGGAGGAGGTATGTTCCTCAGTGATTATAACCTTTCTATAGTTTTGACTCTACAAACCTTATAAGGTTTCACATTACAGTAAAATCAGCCAGGATACAGAGATTCTAAAATGGAATGTAAATAATAAATAATGAGCCTAATTGCACTACAAATAAATAACTTCATTGAAGGGAGTGGGGATGATAAAAGTTGATTTGAATAACTTTGGAAAAATATATTTTGACTGGATACTATGAAGTTAAAAACCACATACACAAAAAGCAAAAGCAAAAACAATCCCATAACAAAAACTATACTTTAGAGGAGGATGGGTTAGTCATTCAGTAACTATTTTATGTGTATACTGGAAGGCTGAAGGAATAAATGAATGTATTATAGATAATGGGGTCAGGTTCCCCACTCTCAGAAAAAGAAATTAAAAATAAGGAAATAGGAAAGGCTAGAATGAATACTGTGTTCACTGGAATTGAAGGTATCAGTATGGACTCAAAAAAAAAAAAATATATATATATATATACACACACACACATACACACACACACAAATATACACATACAGAAGTAGAGATATATGTGTGAATTAATACATGTAAGTAGGTTTCCTAACTGTTGAAGATCTGGGAGCAATGCACCCTCCCCAAAGCAATAAGCACATGTAGAATGCAAATCTTGGTTTCTCAACACCTCTGCAGTTAAGAGGAACCAGAAGTTCTCTAGTTGATTACAGTATTAGAGCTACAAATGTACAACATGAGCTTGGCCCATCTTGTGGTATCAGAGAGAAAGAAAGTGCTGAAAAAACAAAAAGTTGGGACATGCCAAAAGGAAAAAAGGACCAAACTGAAGAAGTTTCCAGTGGTTGATATAAGGAAGAAAATACTATAGTATTGTAAAATTTTAATCCATAGGTTAAAGTTGGTATCCATGGGTCCATATTGATATAAATAAAATGAATAAATCAGTGGGAATAAGAGATAGCCTTTTCTTATGGAAGAATTAAAAAGGATAAATCGGAAGAAATGATGCTAATACAAACAACAAATTAAGCAAAGACGTTGGTAACAATTGTTGTAGGCACGATTTACCAAAGCATGTTAAAATCAGTGTGAGTAACAGTTTGAAGAGGAATAGGATATTAGAACAGTATCTCTCCCAAGATATTTACCAGTTACAAAGGGGAAATGAGAAACATTACAATGGAGACAGTTGGAAGGCACCACCTTAGCCATACAATGTTTAAGATACTGATGTTATGAACTCCTTGAGAGGAAGAAATGAGAAGGGCAAACCATATTCAGTGGCATTCTTGATAAAAATGCATAACTTCATTCTAGTCATGAAAAAACATTGGAAAGACTGTATAAAATAACTGACCAGTCCTCATCAAAAGTATCAAGGTCAGGGAAGACTGAGGAATTGTCACAGATTAGGGAAAACTAAGAATTTATGACAACTAATTAAATTGTAGGATTTTGGATCGGATCCTCAAACATACAATGGACCTTAATGGAAAAACTGGTGAAATTCTAACGTATTTAGTTTAGTTTATAATACTCTATCAATGTTAATTTCTTGGTTTTGATAACTGCACTCTGATCATGTAAATTGTTAACAGTAGGGGAATGTGGATGAATTAACTCCAGTGGATAAAAGCTTTTAATGTGAAAGGCAAAACTATAAAAATTTTAGAAGACAATATTGAAGCATAAATTTATGGCCTTTGGGTAAGAAAAAGTTTATTAAAGAAGATAACAAAAATTCAAACCATAAATGTTAAAACAGATGAATTACCAATTCAAATTAACAACTTTTGATACTACAAATAGAATGAAAATATGATCCAAACCTAAAAGAAAATATTATAAACATATACAGCTAACAAAGAATTATCGTTATAAATATATGAAGAACTTTTTATTAAGAAGTGAACCACAAACATATTCATTCAACAGTAAAGTAGATAAAAGATAGGAATAGATTTTCCTGGAAAAGGATACATAACTAGCTTAAACATAAAGAATGTTCAATTTCATGATTAATCACTGAAATAAAATACACAACTGTAATGAAATGCTGTTTACCACTGATCAGACTGGCAGTATGAAAAGTTAGATAGTGTCCCATATCGGAAAGAATATAGATCAATGGGAACCTCATCCACTCTGGTGGCGGTGAACACCACTAAAGTCTCTTTCCAAATGATTTAGCTTTGTCCTGTAGAGGTAGGATATCTGTTTAGGATACGACCAGCTATTCCACCCCTTGATATAAGTCCTGGAAAATTCCTGCACAAGAGAATCATGAGACATGCCCAAGAATGTTTGTAGTAATAGCACGATACTACAAACAGCTACAGAATGCAAAATTCTCATGTATTTATATTATACTATATACAGTAAAAACACTATAGCATGTATATACATGTGATATACACTATACTATGTAAATAATCTACATAAATAAATGAAAGCTTCCCGTCTCAACATGGATGCATCTTACAAACTATTTAGTGAAAGAAGTAAACCATGTAAGCACATGTGCGGTATAATTTTATTTATGTAAACCTCAAAATACCTGGAAAAACTAAAGAGTAAGCTGTTTAATGAAACACACAAAGGAAGTAAAACTATGAAGAAAAAGAAATGATTAATCAGTTCAGGATGGTGATTGCTGCTGGAGGGAAAGGAGTGGTTATGAGGAAAGGGCCCCATGGGAGTTCTAACTTATTGATAACCTCTATTTCTCTCTATATGTCCTAAATAAAACATAAATGAAAGAACATGTGTTTTATCTAATATTTAGCATGTATGATACATTACATAATGAAGAAATAAAAATATTGCCTGGAGAGTATTGCTTTTGTAGGATGCTCTTTGTAGCTTACAGATAAAGACAAGGAATATAGTCTCTCTCTGGTTTGTTACTTAAAATGAACCAGGATTTTCTTTTATTTTTTAAAAAAATATATCTTTTCTTAAAAAATATATTTTCTTTTTTCAAAGATATTTCACTGTTTAAGAATGGGGTCATGAGTTTCAAGGCTGTTTCTTTGATTGAGGAAAAAGTAAAGATAATAACTTGGCTTCAGTTCCATTCCACACTTAAGTTACTAAAGAACATTAGTCCCCACTTGGCCATCTGCCACGCAATGTACAGCCAGGGCAAGGGAAGGAACTCGTGTGTATTTGGAGATGTATCTATCTGACATTCTGGCCCAGAAAAGAGAAGCAGAAATAGAGTAGGATCCATTGATCCAAGATTTTCCCGCAGTCTGTCTCAAATCTCATAGCCCTTGTTTAGTAAGTTGGTAATATCAGTCCAATTCCCAGTGAACAAGTGTTAATGTTATTTAAATAAAATCTGAGGAGAGGAGTTGATGACGCAAAAAACCCAACTGAAGGTATTGAGAGATAAAGAGGGGAGAATTTTTGAAGAAACAAAATTCTTCACCATTTTCCAAGGGATTTAACCATGCACTTGAGGAAGGAAAGAGAAATAGAGTCTGACTTTTTCTTCTTTACAATAAGCAGGTGCAAAGTTCTCTAAAAATGCTCCCCCTTTTATCTTTTTTCTTTCCCTCTTCCCTTTCCTATTTCTTTGCTTTATTCCTTGATATTTTTTGAAAAACGACTCTTACTAGTCTTTATTATAGGTCTATTGGGTAAGGAGAAGTCAAGGTTAATGATTAGGTAGGGTAATTTGTTTTTCCTTTTGCTTCAAACACTGATAACTGCAGGCTGGGTGTGAGATAGATGGCCTCACTTTTCACTACCTCTTACATCAAGACCTAGATTACAGAATAGCAAATATGTGGCCTAAATTGTCCCTTTTGAATGGAAAGATTTTCTATCAAATATCTTTTGTAGTGTGAAATGAATGTTAGGTACTAAGTGAACGACAGAACTTGAAGAAACCCCATAATAAGATATAATACAAGGGCTGTCTGGAAATTATCCAGCCAGGTACTTTGAAAAACAGAGATATGCATGGCTGAATACTTTCTGGGTAGGCCCTGCATGTTCCATTTTTTTTAAAAATTTATTTATTTATTTATTTATTTATTTTTATTAAATCATAGCTGTGTACATTAATGTGATCATGGGGCACCATACACTAGTTTCATAGACCGTTTGACACATTTTCATCACACTAGTTAACATAGCCTTCCTGGCGTTTTCTTAGTTATTGTGCTAAGACATTTTATATTCCACATTTACTAAGTTTCACATATACCCTTGTAAGATGCACCGCAGGTGTAATCCCACCAATACCCCTCCCTCTGCCCACTTGCCCCCTCCCTCTCCTCCCTTTCTCCCTTCCCCCTATTCTTAGGTTGTAACTGGGGTATAGCTGTCATGTGAAAGCCATAAATTAGTTTCATAGTAGGGCTGAGTACATTGGATACTTTTTCTTCCATTCTTGAGATACTTTACTAAGAAGAATATGTTCCAGCTTCATCCATGTAAACATGAAAGAGGTAAAGTCTCCATCTTTCTATAAGGCTGCATAATATTCCATGGTGCACATATTCCACAATTTATTAATTCATTCATGGATCGATGGGAACTTGGGCTTTTTACATGACTTAGCAATTATGAATTGGGCTGCAATAAACATTTTGGTACAAATATCTTTGTTAAGATGTGATTTTTGGTCTTCCGGGTATATACCTAGTAGAGGAATTATAGGATTGAATGACAGATCTATTTTTAGATCTCTAAGTGTTCTTGAAACATCTTTCCAAAAGGCATGTATTAATTTGCATTCCCACCAGCAGTGTAGAAGTGTTCCCTTTTCTCCACATTCACGCCAACATCTCTGGTCTTGGGATTTTGTGATATGGGATAATCTTACTGGAGTTAGATGATATCTCAAAGTAGTTTTTATTTGCATTTCTCTGATGATTAAAGATGATGAGCCTTTTTTCATATGTCTGTAGGTCATGTGCCTGTCTTCTTCAGAGAAGTTTCTCTTCAAGTCCCTTGCCCAGCATGCCATGGGATCACTTGTTCTTTTCTTGCTTATACATTTGAGTTCTCTGTGGACTCTGGTTATTAAACCTTTGTTGGAGACATAACCTGAAAATATCTTCTCCCATTCTGAGGGCTGTTTGCTTGCTTTACTTACTGTGTTCTTGGCTGTGTGAAAGCTTTTTAGTTTGATCAGGTCCCAGTAGTGTATTTTTGAAGCTGCTTTACAGCCTGGGGGGGGGGTCCTCCTCATAAAATACTCGCCCAAACTGATTTCTTCAAGGGTTCTCCCTGCACTCTTTTCTAGTATTTTTATAGTTTCATGTCTTAAATTTAAATCTTTAATCCAGTGAGAGTCTATCTTAGTTTATGGTGAAAGGTGTGGGTCCAGTTTCAGTCTTCCAGAGGATGCCAGCCAGTTCACCCAGCACCATTTGTTAAATAGGGAATCTTTTCCCAACTGGATGTTTTTACTTGGCTTGTCAAAGATCAAATAACGGTAAGTAGCTGGATTCATCTCTTGATTCTCTGTTCTGTTACAGACATCTACCTCTCTGTTTTTGTGTCAGTACCATGCTGTTTTGATCACTATCAATTTATAGTATAGTCTGAGGTCAGGTAGTATGATTCCTCCTGCTTTGTTTTTATTTCTGAGTAATGTCTTGGCTATTTGAGGTTTTTTCTGATTCCATATAAAATGAAGTATTATTTTTTCAAGATCTTTAAAGTATGACAGTGGAGCTTTAATAGGGATTGCATTAAAATTGTATATTGTTTTGGGTAGTATAGACATTTTAACAATGTTGATTCTTCCCAGCCATGAGCAGCATATGTTTTTCCATTTGTTAACATTTTCAGCTATTCCTTTTCTTAGAGTTCCATTGTTCTCTTTATAGAGATCTTTCACATCCTTTGTTAGATAAACTCCCAAATATTTCATCTTCTTTGGCACTACTGTGAATGGAATAGAGTCCTTGACGGTTTTTTCAGATTGACTATTGTTGGTATATATAAAGGCAACCAATTTATGAATGTTGATTTTGTAACCTGAGATGCTGCTATATTCCTTGATCACTTCTAAGAGTTTTGTAGTAGAGTCTCTAGTGTTTTCCAAATATACAATCATATCATCTGTGAAGAGCAACACTTTGATCTCTTCTCACCCTATATGGATACCCTTGATCGCCTTTCCTTCCCTAATTGCAATGTCTAAAACTTCCATTACAATTTTGAAGAGCAGTGGGGGCAATGGGCAGCCTTGTCTGGTTCCTAATCTGAGTGGAAATGATTTCATTTTAACTCCATTCAATACGATATTGCCTGTGGGTTTGCTGTAGATGGCCTCTATTAGTTTAAGAAATGACCCTTCTATACCAATTTTCTTTCTTTTTTTTTAATTTTTTAATTTTTTTATTGTTAAATCATAGCTGTGTAC
>CAUYPK010000952.1:0-61526 GCA_963574355.1 Loris lydekkerianus
CCATGGGCTGATGAGAAGAATGTATATTCAGTTTTATTAGGATGAAAGGTTCTGTAGAGGTCTGTTAAGTCCATTTGTTCTAGGGTCAGGTTTAAGTCTAACATTTTTTTGTTCAATTTCTTCTTGGAAGATCTATCCAAAACCGTCAAAGGAGTGTTAAAATCTCTGACTATTATAGTGCAGGAAGATATCAAGTTGTTCATATCCATTAGGGTTTGCTTTATAAATTGAGGAGCATTCTGATAGGGTGTATAAATGTTAATTATTGAAATCTCTTCATGTTGGGTGTTTCCCTTGACAAATATGTAGTGACCGTCCTTATCTTTCTTTATCTTTGTTGTTTTAAAGCCAATTGTATCTGCAAATAAAATTGCAACACCTGCTCTTTTCTGGTTTCCATTTGCCTGTATTATAGATGTCCATCCCTTCACCCTGAGTCTATTTTTATCCTTTAAGGAAAGATGAGATTCTCGTATGCAGCAGATATCTGGTCTGAGTTTATGTATGCAGTCAGCCAACTTGTGCCTCTTTAGAGGACAATTTAAACCATTCACATTAATTGAGAGAATTGATTAGCCTGGTAGTGTTTTGGGTGTCATATTTGTCAAATGTCCTGTGGACATTTTTAATCCTTTCACCACCGTGGAAGTTGAATTTTGTTCAAAAATTTGTGAGTGAGTGTACTTTGGTGGTAGAGCATTGTGTTGGTCATTGTGGAGGATGAGTCTGAGAATATCCTGGAGAGCTGGTTTAGATATGGCAAATTTCTTCAATATGTGTATGTCATTAAAGCATTTGATTTCTTCATCACAAATGAAACTCAGTTTAGCTGGATACAGGATTCTAGGCTGAAAGTTGTTTTGTTTCAGGAGATTTAAGGTCAATGACCATCCTCCTCTGGCTTGAAATGTTTTGGCTGAGAGATCTGCAGTCATTCTGATATTTCTCCCTTTGTAGGTGATGATTTTCTTACATCTGGCTGTTTGCAGAATTTTCTCCTTCATCTTAACTTTGGCAAAGTTAATCACAATGTGTCTAGGAGATGCTTTATTTGGGTTGAGCCTTGCTGGGGTTCTGAAACTGTCTTCTATCTGGATTTCTATATCTCTAGCCATGGTTGGAAAGTTCTCCTCCATAATCTCTTGGAGTAGAGCATCTGTGCCTTTAGGACCATCCTCTTCTCCTTTGGGAACTCCTATAAGATGAAATGTTTGATCTTTTGGAATGATCCCACAACTCTCTTAGGGAATGATCAGTTTTTGCTCTCTATTTGTCTTTGTCTTTGTGTGTTTGGGAACATTCAAAATCTTTGTCTTCAATTTCAGAGATCCTTTCTTCTACCTGATCAACTCTATTACAGAGGGAGTCTACTGTATTTCAGAGCTCCTCAACTAACTTTTTCATTTCCTTGAACTCTACTATCTCTTTTCTCATATGTCCATATCTTTTGTGACTTTTTCTTTGAATTCATTAATTTTTTATTATTATTATTTTTTTTTTTGCAGTTTTGGCTGGGGCTGGGCTTGAACTCACCACCCCCAGTATATGGGGCTGGCTCCCTCCTCCTTGAGCCACAGGCACCACCCTGAATTCATTAATTTCTTAAGACAACTTTAGAAGTACTCTTTGGATTTCAATTTCTAACTTTTCTTCCAATCTATTCATCTTATTTGCGATCCATATTCTGAATTTGATTTCTGACATTTCAGCCATTTGCCTATGCATGGCATCTTCAGTCATATCTACTTTGTCATTCCTTGGGGGGGCGGGGGGTTTGATCTACTCTAGTTATTCAAGTTGCCAGAGTTCTTCTGTTGGTTCTACACCATGTTTATTTTCCACCGTTTGGGTATCAGAACTGGTAGGGTGAGATTGAATCGGGGTTCCCAGGTAGTAGAGATAATCAGCCCCTTACCAAAGTGCTAGGCTTTGTAATTGTGGCTTATCTCCTACAACCCTACAAAGGCCCCTTTCAGAATTTTGGCTGGACACTCTGAGGACCTACTTGGTGAGATAGTGCAAGCTAGCTGTGTTTTGATATCAGTCAACCTCTACCCTATCCTAAGAAGCCACAGTATTCGGTTAAAATCTCAGCTGTGGAGATATACAGACAGCTGTGGCACCCTGCCCCCACCCTTCTTTTGTTCTACACAAAACAAAAGTTTATTTGTGCTACAAAACTTTGAAGGTCAACCTCAGAGCATCCCTGGGTAGACAGCTCCAGACATGAGTTCCAATCAAATTGTCTCAGGAAGTAAAAACCCTGCTCAACAGAGAGGTATCTCCAACAGCACATTTGGAGCCAGGGTTCCATGCCCCCACTCGCTAGACTCAGTCCACACTGGTGTCTACTTCTCTGATTGCTGGCCCAGTTGGAGCCAGGTACCACGCCTACCCCCACCCCTGTTCTCAGTCCAGACCTGGCAAGCCTCTGCTCTCCAGCCCAGTTGGAGTCAAGGGACCACAATCTGCCTGCCAGACTCAGTCCACACCCAGTAAGACTCAGCTGGCTGGCTCAGATGGAGTCAGGGGACCATGCCCCCACCCGCAGGTCTCATTCCATACGCAGAGGCTTGCTGGCTCCGTTGGAGTGAGGGGACCATGCCCTTGCCCTCAGGTCTCCATCTACACCTGGCAAGCCTCTGATCGCCTATCCAGCTGGGGGTTGGGGACCAGCCCTACCTGTAGAACTCAGTCCACACCAGGCAACTACTCTCCCACTGTGGTTGCCATCAGAGCCAGGGGTTCTTCACCCTCTCCCGCCAGACACAGCCCTAACCAAGGGTCAATACCACCACGGGATGGGCAAAGTCATAACCAGGGGACTGCTCCTCATGCCACGTGCATCTTTCTTCCCATACCCTCTTTCTTCCTCAGTAGTCACAGATTCCTTCCTTATGTTTGGCTGTCTACACTATGCCCAGATCTCTTAGGAAAAGACCAAACACTGCACTCTGCAGGGGGCAGAACTTCAAACTGCCATGAAAGAGGGGAAGGATAGATTGGGAGTTTGGAATTGTGGGGGAAAATATTTGATCAATTTTATGCCTGGCAGGGTGGTGTCCAGACAGGGACCTCTCTGGAGACAGAGACCCAGTGTTTAGAGGCTCTCTCCAGTGAGGTAAAATTAGAGGTCTTTTGTTCCCTGCTCGCTCGCAGAGAGCCTGGGCAGGCCTCCCACTTGGGGGAGGGATCTCCTATCCTCTAGTTGATAGGCTTTGTACCTATAATTTGTTTTCTTGAATGGTCTTCCTTGGGGTCACAGCTTGCTGAACTTCTTTTTTGGTTCAGCTCCCCACCTTTGGTTTCACAGAGTCCAATTCTGTCTAGTTTTTCTTCTTCTGGTCAGGGGCCTTTGCCGAGGGTTGCTACTAGTCTGCCATCTTCCCAGAATTCCCCCTAATTTATTTTTGAGACAAAGTCTTACTGTGTCACCCAGACTAGAGTACAGTGGTGCCATCATACCTCACTTGAACCTCAAACTAATGGGCTCAAGGGTTATAGGCGTGAGCCCCGTCTGTATACTTTTCCTATTTTAGTAACTTCATGCTGTGTTTAAACTTCAATCAAGAATAAAGATGGTGTATTATGCAGATCAAGAGAGATGGGAAAATTACAATGAAAAGACCACTCACCACTTTGACAACAGTTGCATTGGCCACATTTGCATTTCCGACTTCCTTGGCATACTTCCTCATGGCCTTTCTTCTCGCTCCCATGATTAGTGCAGGGTTCACTCCAGTCTTCACAAAAAAGGAACATATGCAAAACCACCTCATGGCTCCAGGGACCCACTCGAATTCCAGTTCTCCTCAAACTTCCCCATTAAACTGCTTTCCTAGCTATCCCTGGTTATACCTTGCCCTGCCCTCAAAACATCCTGAGTTGGTTTCTCCCTTGTTAAAGGAACATCAGTAGCTTTTCTTTTTTTCTCTTTCTATTTTTTTTTTTTTTTAAGACAGAGTCTCACTATGTCACCCTGGGTAGAGTACCATGGTGTCACAGCTCACAGCAACCTCAAACTGTTGGGTTCAAGTGATTCTCTTGCCTCAGCATCCCAAGTAGGTGGGACTACAGGCGCCCACCACAACACCCAGCTATTTTCATTCATTCATTTATTTATTTATTTTGGTTGTAGTTGTCATTGTTGTTTGGAAGCCCCAGGCTAGGTTCGAACTGGCCAGCTCTGGTGTATGTGGCTGGCACCCTAGCTGCTGAGCTACAGGTGCCAAGTCTTTTTTTTTTTTTTTTTTTTTCTGAGACAGAGCCTCACTCTGTCACCCTGGCTAGAGTGCCATGGTGTCATAACTCACAGTAATGTCAAACTCCTGGGCTCCAGTGTTCCTCTTGCCTCAGCCTCTCAAGTAGGTGGGACTACAGGCCACAACATCTGGCTAGTTTTTCCATTTTTTCTTTAGTAGAGAAGGGGTCTCTCTGTCAATTAAACTGTTCTTGAACTCCTGAACACAGGCAATCCACCTGCCTTGGCCTCCCAGAGTGCTAAGATTACAGGCATGAGCCACCACACTCAGCTGCTTTTCTTATTCTCTGTCTTTATTCAAGACAAGCAGAAGCTAAAGTATTAAAGAGAATTTTTAGGGTGGTCTTTTTCAACCTTAGACCTCTCAGATTCCTATGTTTAAGAGACTCAGTGAGTTGATGGAGGTTTTCCAATACATTGGGTGGTTTAGGATTGAGTTCTAATCATGACCAAAGGAATCCCTCCTGAACCAAAGAGTAAGAAAAGTAAAATCATTTTTTCACTTTCTTTTCTCAAATTTTTTAAAGGTAATATATACATCTGTTAAAAGAGAGTGAGTAGTGGTGATGGTTGCAAAACAACATGAATGTACTTAATGTCATTCACTGTATTGTACGCGTGAAAATGTTTGACATTTTTGTGTATATTTTATGTTATGTATATTTTACTGCCATTTAAAAAAGAAAAGAGAGATGAGAGCGAGAGAGAATGAAATAGTATAAAGGTACTGAAACAGCTAAGTGACTCTCCCATCCCTGATAGCCCACAAGTCCCCTCCTTAGAAATAATCACTCAATTTCTTGTGACTCACCTTTCTTTTTAATGCATTGCTATACAAGTCACTATTTGCATAGTAAATTGGGGCATTTATTTGAAATATTTTTATTCCAGGAATTTCTTTCACCTGAGAAGTAAAATATTAGTAAATTTAACACATGGAAATATTTCAGAATAAAAGCTGCTAATTGCCTTCCTCTTTCAACTTAAAAGTTAATACAGAAGTTGCTAAGAAACCCTCTTTCAGGGTTTAGGGGAAATGATGCCACTCTACTCAAGCTTTGGAAGGACAAGTTCTGAGAGGAAAGCTTTTAAAAATGCACATCTTCCCATTTATTTAAAAAAAAAAGTGTGGCTTTGTTTTATTTTAACCATGAAAGGCAAAGAAGAAGGAATGAAAAAATATTCAAAAAGACAAAAGAAGACAGACAAGAGAGGGAAGGCTGCTGCCCAGACTGTGAGGAGCAGGCAAACAGAAGCGTACAGCGGTTTGTTTCACTGAATGCAGGAAGAAGTCAAAATGGACCCAGGAAACCGAGGGAATGTGTCATTGAGAAGCCACACGGAACACTAGAATGCAGTTTGGAAACAAGAAGTCCAGCACATAGAAAAATAGCAAGTCTGACACCTTTACCTTAAAATACCTCATTGTGAGTCTGAGAATTTCTTCCCGAGAATAGCCAAACAGACAGACAAATGAGTTTTAAAAGATTTTGCAAAGTCTTTGAGATTCCATAGATGAAAAGAACTTTCAGAATCAAAGAAATTCTAAGACATGCTTTTAACCAATAAAACAAAATGGGAGAATTCCACAGTCCCACCACCTATATTTTATGTGGTTAAAATTAGTATTTTACCATAAACACATCAGAAGAAAACCATACACATATAAACCATCCTCTCAGTTTCAGTATTTTCCAAACAAATACTTTAATTCCAATAATACATATTTATCCCCATTAAAAATGAGGGAAAATATATATTAGGAAATTGAGTATTTACTGCCTAGTAAAAACTAAATCCAGACGTAAATTGGAGCTCAGACTTTTCACTTTGAACACTATACCTCCCTCCCTTCAACACTACTTTTTGTTCTAGGCAAAAACAGCACTTAGCAATCAAATCACATGCTCACAACCTTTTAAAATGATAAAGGAAAAGGTCCTACCTCCTCATATGCGTCTATGTCAATATACACATCAGTGTCTGGAAGCTGTCCAAGGACTTTGTAGCTCGGACTGGAGACAGAGAAATTAAAGACCATGTGGGATTTAAAAATAAGATTTTGTGTATTTACATGTCATGTAAGGATTTGCTGGTGAATTCAGGAATACTTCGTCCTTATATAGGGTTTTTGCAGAAGAGCTTGACATATATCACATTCCAAGTGCTATTCTAAGCCTAACACCTGCACCTCATACCACACACAGGTACCACACACATGATACACCCATACATACACACATAACACACTCCTCATACCAAACCAGACGTACCCACATACTCCACATACCACACACAAAATATCCCCCCAACACACAAACCACATACCACATACACACACATACCAAACATACACATCATATACCCCCACAGTTCACACACACATATACTCCACACAGAACACATATACTCACACACTCCACATACCACACACAAAATACAAAATAAACCCCCCTTAATACACACACCACATACCCCCTTACATGCAGACATACCACACACATACTGTATACCCCCCAAAATACACACACATCACATACACTTCATACCTTATACACACACCCCAATCCCCACATATCAAACACAAAACACACCTTCCACCCCACCCACAATGCATACACTACATACCACACACATGTATGCATATCACACACAACCATACCATACACATACACAACATACATATCACATGTATACAATACAATACACACACATGCACACACACCATATACCACACACACATATGCATATATACTACATATACGTCACATACCACACACACACACTCGTACCCCCCCCACAAATACAATGTACACGCACACCCCCACACCTCCACCACATACCACACATATATAGTACACACACATCACATACACCTCACACCACTCAGATTGTACACATCACACATTCACTCCACACTGACTCCCCCCCCCACACACACACACATCATACACAAACAGGACAAAAGACACTGGCATTTAAAGATTGGGACAACAAAAGTTACACAGAGAAGATGCACCATCTGGCAATTGGCACCCCCCAAGTCATGGCATGGCCTGTGGATAGGAAGTATTCATATTACATTATGTAAATATGTAGTAATACATTAATAAATTATGTAAATTTATGTAATAAATTATATAAATTATCAATACATTAATACATTAATAAGAATAAGGAATGCTTTAGAAAAATTTTTGCTCTTTTTTCCAGTTTACTTTGTAAATTAGCCACTATAAACTCAGAAGAAACAAGGTGCAAAAAAAAAAATAAAGATTGCGGCAATAATGAAGTGTGCAGAGTTCAAGTTATGCCAGGAACATGTGTTACTTGAGTTTTCCTTATGCTGCCCAGTAGATAGAATCATCTTCCTGCTCTAATTCTAAGGTAGGAGAGGGAATTTTTATTTGTTAGTAGCAAGAGTCAGTGACTCCTGGTTGGGGCTGAGGGTAATCAATTGATGGTGTGGAGAGAAAACAAAAATCTCTAGTTAGCACAGAGATTTTCTTATATTGGGTTTGAATACATTTTTAATACTACCTTTTGAGAGCTCTAATTCTTTTTGTAGGACAGTCTGGCTCAAATTAGATACCATATGATGACAGGGACTATTTCTTGAGCACGTGCTATTACCTTATTACGCCTATATATGATGCCATGAGCCATTTATTACCACTATTGTGTGGTTGAGAAATTGAGGCTCAGTGGGATTAGGTGAGTTGTTTAAGGTCAGAGAGCTGGGATTCAACTCAAGGTCTTTGATTTGACATTCCATGGTTGCTACTATACCCTGGTGCTTCTTAGCATAAATGCAAAAGTGCTTTGAAAATTAGAATATATAACATGAACGTTATGTGTTCTTCTGGGTAGATTCCCTCTGCAAATATTCAGAGAATGCATATGTGCCTGGTACTGGGAACAAACATCAACTCTACAAACAAGATGTTCACAATCTACTGACATCTGTGGATAATCCCCATCCCAATGACTAATACTGTAGATATCAGAACGAGGTTCTCAGCTGAGTTCTCCATTACAAGAAAACCTCTGAGAAACTCAAAGTGCTGCCCGTGTGTTGCAATCTAGTGCCACTGGGGAGGGAGAGCAAGGGGCAGGCACACAGATGGCACAGTTACACAACTGACTGCGATGGACACATGCAAAATGGGAGAGGAAGACCAGAGCATTGTGGAGGGGGTGCAGGGGAAGTTGAAGGCCTTCGGCTGGGCAAGATGGGCCTCAAAGGGTGAGGATCCAACAGGCAGAGGAGAAATGGGTCTTCCCAATCCCCTGGAGTGCCTTGGCACCCCATTTCTGCAAGTCTAAAAGCTATTGATTCCAGTAAAGGCCAACCTCTGTTACTTCCCTTTTGACACTGACAGCTAGCAAGTCTTTTCAATAAACTCTTACAGGGTTTTATTTGGGTGTCTCTTATGCTTATTATCACACTGTACCTTGCTGACAGCTAATGAAGCACTTATAATTGTATATCTTCAGTTTTTGAAAATGCTGATTAAGAGTCAGCTTCTGAATTCCAAAAACCTCATACCTGAGTCATTGCCCCACCATTTACTGTCATCTTAGGTAAGTTACCCAATCACTCCAGGCCTCAGTTTCCACCTCTATGAAATGGAGATGCCAATAGTCATTGGATGAAATGACATAAAGCATTGCTATTGTATAGAGACAGGCACATAAGTAATTGTAATAATTAAGTGCCATCATTACTTCATTACTATTATTTTTATTTTTATCTCACACTGTTCTCCAGGCTAGAGTGCCATGGCCTCAGCCTAGCTCCTAGCAATCTTAAACTCCTGTGTTCAAGCAATTCCCTTGCCTCAGCCTTCTGAGTAGCTGGGACTATAGGTGGCCACCAAAACCTCTGGCTAATTTTTCTCTTTTTATTATAGATGGGGTTTCCCTCTTGCTCAGGTTGGTCTTGAACTCTTGAGCTCAATGATCCTCCCACCTTGGGCTCCCAGAGTGCTAGGACATTACTATTATTAATATAATCATTAATACATGTCTGTCATCCTCAAGTGAATACATTCTCTATGAAGGGAGGGGCCATGTCACATTTACTGCAGTATCCCTAAAGTCTAGCATCTCTCTGGAACATGATAACATGATGATCTAGTCAATGAAGATTATAATCACTGCTGTATGTTTTATAACACTGAACGAACTCCTTGGAGGCAGAAGCTGAACCTCCGTTGCATTTGTAGCACCCTCGGTGCCCACATGGAGGAGACTGTCAGGAATTGTTTGCTGAACGAAATAGTTGTTTCTCAACTATGCGTGCTCTGAATGGAGCAACAGGCCAAAGCCAAAGCACCACTCCTCATATCCTGAAAAGGGTGTCCTAATTACAGAAAAGAAAGCCAGCTGAAAATAAATAAGTGTCCTGACTGCTGGCTGTATAACTACAAAGACCCTTTAAAATTACCAGCAAAGGACAGAACATCTACCTGAGTCCTCAATCTCAGAGCTTTCGTGAACATCATCATTAAAAAATACCTATATCCTTTAACAAGCCACAGTGTAGAATTTTTGTGATTTTTGTTGTTTTTTGGTTTTCTTTACCAAATTGGGTATTATAATTTCTTATCATAAATTTTAAAGTTGGGCAAGTTTTTTTTGGGACAGAGTCTCACTTTGTAGCTCTTGGTAGAGAGTGCTGTGGCACCATAGCTCACAGCAACCTCAAACTCTTGGGCTCAAGTAATTCTCTTGCCTCAGCAAGAGGCAGCTGGGACTACTGGCACCCACTACAATGCCTGGCTATTTTCTTTCTAAGGACAAGGTCTTGCTGTGAGATCAGGCAATCCACTCACCTTGGTTTCCCAGAGTGCTAGGATCACAGGCGTGTAAGCTACTGCGCCCGGCCAAGGAAATTTTTTTTTAAAAAAGGCTGTACTTCTCTTTTTCCCTCAAATAATGTTTTTCATAATAATGGGAAAAACCTTTTTTAGATAGTAATGGGCAACAGTGTTAGAATTTGTAGTTTTATTTTTAACCTGAGTTTGGAATCCTATGTGGTTTTATTTTTTATTGGCTGTGATTCACTTAATTTTCTTTCTTTTCTTTTTAATTAAATCATAGCTGTGTACATTAATGCAATCATGGGGTACAATGTGCTGGTTTTATATACAATTTGAAATATTTTCATTGAACTGGTTAACATAGCCTTCATGGCATTTTCTTAGTTATTGTGTTCAGACATTTATATTCTGCATTTAGTAAGTTTCACCTGTACCCTTCTAAGATGCACCGTAGGTATTTTCCTCATTCTGTAGATAAAGGGTTAATATCTCCATCCACTGGCCTTTCAACACATCACAGAAAAAACTTTAGGAACCATTATATGATTTGTAACTATAGGCAAACCAGATTAATCTCATTTTCATTCATCTTTGCTCTGGTTGAGAGGGTAGAATGTATCAGACACTGAACTAGGTCTTTGTATGCCTTATTTTCATTTAAACCTTACTGTAACTTGTTGAGGTACCAAGTATTAGTCCCATTTTACAGATGCAAAAACCAAGCCCTGAGAGGTTATGCTAAATCATAGAACTTATGAAGGTGCAGCTGGGACTTGAACCAGCCTCTAAAGTCCAGACTATTGGGCCAGTCACAATAGCTCATACCTATAATCCTAGCATTCTGGGAGGTCAAGGCAGGAGGATCACTTGAGCTTAGGGGTTCAAGATCAACCTGAGCAAGAGTGAGACCCTATCTCTACTAAAAATAGAAAAATTAGCTGGGCATTGTGGTGGGTGCCTGTAGTCCCAGCTACTTGGGAGGCTGAGGCAGGAGGATCACTTGAACCCAGGAGTTTGAAGTTGTTGTGATCTAGACTGAGGCCACGGCACTCTAGCCTGGGCAACAGAGTGAGACTCTATTTCTAAATAAGTGAATAAATAAATAAATAAGTCTAGGCTGTTGCTATGACATAATGTTTCCTTTTTATTTTCATGGTGATTTCTTCATTATTAATGTTTTGAGACAGAGTCTCATTCTGTCACCCCAGGTAGAGTGCAGTGGTGACATTATAGCTCATAGCAAACTCAAACTCCTGGGCTCAGGCGATCATGTGGCCTCAGTCTCTCAAGTAGCTGGGACTACAGGCACACATGACCACATCCAGCTAATTTATAAAAAATTTTTGTGGAGATGGAGGTCTCCCTCTTATTCAGGCTGGTCTTGGAGTCCTAACCTCAAGTGATCCTTTTATCTCAGCCACTAAAGTGTTAGAATTTCAGGCCTGAGCCACCACACCTGGCCAATAGCAGCTTTTTAAAGATTATTTTATACTTTCCCTAGTGGGCTCACCTAAGAAAAGAAACCAGGGGATAATGGTTCAGGGTGGAAGAAGGCACAACTGGAGAAGTGCCTATGTTCACGGTCTGCTCCATGTCATTGAAAGTCATGTCAGGGCTCACTCAGAAGAGGGGATGTAAACCAGTGCAGGACCAGGTGGGGGATGGCACAGACAGTGATGGAAATCATGCTCTTTTCATGTGGCAACATTTTAGAGAATATTTTATTGGGATTTTGTTTATTTAGTCAACAGGCTATGTGAATGTTACAGCTTCCTTTCATGCTAAGTAGAAATAAACAAAGGGCTCCACTTTTACCACTTCAAGCTTTGGTCTATCCTTAAAGTCAACATTGTAATCTCAGCCAGGACACCCACACCCATTCCAGTCTGGGCACTCACCTCTGTGTTCTGTAAATCACAGTCAGCAGAGCAATGATCACAGCAGTAATCAAACCATAGTCCAATCCCAGGAACAAGGAGGACACAAAAGTGGTCAGCCAGATGGTCTGAACCAAAACAGAAAGCTTTATGGAGAACCGTGTTAAAAATTCCATAAGAATTAAACATGCACACACATGCACACACACACACCCTACTTTTATCTTACCTTTCTCACATTTTTCCACGTATTAGCACTAACCATACTTGCTGGTATGCCCCATAAACCTAATCATCACTTTTGTTACTTACCAGCTCTATTTTGCTGGTTCTCCAGAAAAATGGGAGATCTGAGAACTGCATAAACATTCCCTTCAGGTTGACAATCACAATGGCCGACAGCACAGCCTGAAACAGATCATATCGCCGCATGCCTCTCCTCCTGTCCACAGAGCACAGCCCCACATGCCTCTCCTCCTGTCCACATAGCACCCTTTGCTCTCTCCTCACTGCCCTGCTGCTGCCTCCCCCACACCTCTCCCTGATCACTTCCTAGCACTGATGGTGTCTTTGGAGCCAGGATTTCAGAACTTGGTTAGCTAAAATGAGCCTTGGAAAATCAGGCTTATTCCTAGCAGCAAATGTACACAGTGGTTAAGAGGTTCAGGATTAACCTTGGTATTCAAGGAATTATTTCATCCATGGTCTTCCTACATTATGATTTTTTCTTCTGTTATACATTTTATTTATTTGTTTATTTATTTATTTATTTATTTGAAAGATGGGCTCTCACTCTGTTGTTCAGGCTGGTCTTGAACTGATCTCAAGTAATCCTCTCACCTTGACCTCCCAAAGTTCTGGGATTACAGGTGTGAGCCACCACCTACTGCCTGCTCTATTCCCTAGTGTTCCTGATCTCTGCTGGATTAAATGTATCACCAAATAAATGTCTTATGAGTGTAGGCCACTTCAGATTTTCAATGAAAGTATTAGGTCACAGATAGTCAAAGAGGGCAGGGGCCTTGGAGGTTAGCCAGTCCAAACTACTTTGCTGATAAGGAAACCGAGCCCAAGAGGAGGGGAAATACGTTTGTCAAGGTCCTGTGGGCAGCTGTCAGGAGACCATGGAGCAGGATCTTGGTCCTAGCCTTGGCCCTTTCTCATACCACCCGGCTATGGTTACAGTAAAAACCCCTAGTACAGCCAAAAACATATGAAGAAATAAAGTAACACCATGTCTATATGGGTAAACGCCTCACACCAAGTCCACACTACACACCTGTGGTAATGATTCAAAGAGGAATCCAGTGGCTAATATGACCAGCAGAATCATTAATGAGGCCAAACAACCTGCAAGCTGAATGAGAGGACACAAGGAAGGGGCTTTTAGGAGACCTGAGCAAGAGGAGGGGCAGAGGTTGGTCTTATTCTTTGAATAATCACTGTAGGAAGATCAAGAAAATATGGATTCAAGTGAATCATCTGAACTATTACAGAAACCTAGAACTCTCTCCCATTCCCTCTTTGAAGTTTTGGTTCTTATGGCTTTTAAGTAGAAGCTGAAATGAGCTTCTATTTAAATACCTTGACTGAAATTTCCTTGTCAGAGGTGGTGAAGGTGTCTGGTGCCAACCCGCAACCCATAAGGGCCAAGAGTTCAGGTAAGTGTTTGCTGTCCAATATGGTAGCCAATAGCCACATGTGGCCTTTACATTTCTATAAAATTAAAATTAACTAAAATTTAAAATCCAGGTCATCTTAAGTGCTCAAGAGTCATGTTGCTGATGGCTGCTATATTGGACAGTGCATATATTAAACATTTCTGCCATTGCAGAAAGTTCTATTGGGTGGTGTAGCATCCTGCCCACCCTCAGCTTTCATGATGATATCCCATGTCTGAACTTTGAGGTTTACTGAAAGCTGAGTATTGTAAAACTTTCCAATTTGATGGGAGAATATACCCCTTTTCTAAAGATTCGGTTCCTGTGATTTGCTTCAACCAATCATGCCTTTCTCTGATTCACTACACAGCTTACCGGAGCGTGGATCTGCAGGCAGAGTAGCTTTGTTTGGGTTCAGAATAGAATCAAGAGATTAAAATGTAATTACCACTCAAATCACTAGTTCTTAGAGGCCTGTTACATACACACCTGTGTCTTCCCTCCAGTTCCCTCCTGAACAAGGCTTCGAGACAAGGAGCAGGAAATTGAAAAGGTCTGGAAGAGTGAGCCGATGGAATTGCACAATCCCAGGGCAATGAGCTCCTTTTCCATGTGGAAACAAAATACAAAAGAGAGGTCATCCTTCAGGAGGAAAAGCAGGACAGCCCATTCAATACACATTTGTAGCTGTATAGGCTGTCTCTTCATTCTTTTTTCAGTTACCAGAATTTGTTTAGCATCAGTTCAAAACAGGAATTATGGCATATTTTATGGAGGGGGGAAACTCTTAAAATTTTTATTGTGTTAGAGATAAATGCTGTGTTCCCCACGCAGTCTCCTCTTTCCCAAACACACTCTCTAAACAAATAATGGTTTTGTTTTTTTTTTTAATTGCAGTAAAAGGGAACAAAATATTTTTGTTGTTTTAAGAGAAAGTTCATGATGTATAGGACTATTGGCATCTTATCAACAAATAACTTACCAACAAATATATGTCAGTGTCTTCCTAGGGCAAGTAAGTCCTGTTCTTAGGGCTACTTTGGGTATTTCTAGTTTGACCATTGTACCTCATAAGAATGTGAAGGATCTAGTTTCCCCTTAGAAATATACAGGGTGTTAAAATAGGCATTGTCATACCAAGATTACAGTTCATGGTGTTAGATTAAATACCTTATTTGTGACTATGTTACAAAAGAAGGCAGCAAAGAGAATACTGTGGCGTTTGAGAGATGAACCATATGCCCCAATTTTAATAAACAAAGATGGACCTTCCTATGGAGCAAAAATGGTTTGAAAAAATACAGGGTCCAGCAGAAGTTACACCTTTTGGTGCTTGAGTGTGATGTTGCTGTTACCGAATTTCGTGCAAATCGCAAATAATGGCGCAAATAATGTTCCTTTTCTTATGAGCTGATAATCTATACCAATCTTATTACAAAATCATAAGCATAGAATTCTGTAACCCAACAATATCATGCTCAAGTACAAAAGGGCATTACTTCTGCTGGACCCTTGTGTTTTACTTCCAGATCGTAAGCTTTAAAATTAGGGACAATAGGCCAGGCACAGTGGCGCATGCCTGTAACCTTACACTCCGGGAAGGCAAGGCTGGTGGATTGCCTGAGCTCAAGCGTTCCTGACCAGCCTGAGCAAGAGCGGGACCCCATCTCTACTAAAAATATAAAAACTAGGGTGGCACCTTGTGGCTCAAAGGAGTGGGGCACCGGCTTCATATACCGGAGGTGGCGGGTTCAAACCCAGCCCCAGCCAAAAACTGCAAAATAAAAACTAGCTGGGTGTTGTGGCGGGTGCCTGTAATCCCAGCTACTCAGGAGGCTGAGGCAAGAGAATCACTTCAGCCCAAGAGTTTGAGGTTGCTATGAGATATAATGATGCCATGGCACTCTACCCAGAGCAACAGAGCAAGACTCTGTCAAAAAAAAAAAAAAAAAGGGATAACATCTAAAGGAGTTTGGCAAAGTATACACTTTAAATTGGAGATATCACCTTTCACCAGTTCTACCCCTGTTCAGATAAGATTCTAATGCTCATAATTAAAGAAAAAAAAATTATATAGAGTTGAATAGATGCAGGCTCCAAATACATCCATCACCCAAGTAAGTTTTTCTACCAAAATCGATAAATCTAAATGTACCTTCCAGAACAGAGCATGATAACTGTACTGGTGTGGAACGTGTGCAGGCAATTGATTTTTACCTGATTGCCGTCAACCTGATAGCCATGCTTATTTGCCAAGGTCTTGGCCATTGAGATGGTCACTGAAAATCCAACGATGGCTATGGCAATGGCATCCACATATACGAGGTGGAAGAGGCTGGTGTCCGGGTTGGCTGGAGGTAGTAGCCTGAAAAATCAAGCTGGCTTTAACTTGAGTGTTGTCACCACTGGGAAAAAAACACAGGCCAAGGGGCGCAATATAGAGGGTCATTATCTGCACATAAGGTGATCAGTGCTTGGATCCTCGTTTGCTCTGGATTGGCAAAAAGGAGGGCCCTTCTTGATAGAGAGAGGTTCTTTACAAACCTAAACTGCAGGGTGTGGCTTTCTACCTGGATGGGTTATCAGGAGAGAGCAGATGCTGTTTTATTTATAAAAGGAGGAACCTTATACCTCATGGCACCCTGAAGGCAGGTGTAAGACACAATAACAGGAAGAAGAGAGGGTCAGCAAAGTGCTCAGATGCCACAAGACACTCAAACCCAAGTCTTTGGGTGGGACGGTATTGAAGAAGGGCTACTTTTTTTTTTTTTTTTTTTTTTTTTTTGAGACAGTATTTCACTTTATTGCCCTCGGTAGAGTAGTGTAGCATCATAGCTCACAGTAACCTCAAACTTTTGGGGTCAAAGTGATTCTCTTGCCTCAGCCTCCTGAGTAGCTGGGACTACAGGTGCCCGCCACAGTGCCTGGCTACTTTTTAGAGACAGGGTCTCACTCTTGCTCAGGTTGGTCTCAAACTCCTGAGCTCAGGCAATCCACCCGCCTTGGCCTCTCAGAGTGCAGGACTACAGGTGTGAGCCACTGCGCCCAGCCTAGAAGGACTACTTTAGAGGAGAGCTACTGACTTCAAAACATTAGGTCCATACTTCTCCACTTTGTGATTGATTGATGTAACCTCTTCCCATGTTCTTATCCTTTTAGTTGAGTGTGTAACTTGGAAAAGGAGCAACAGAAGATTATACACCTGGGAATCTGAAGGAGCCAAAAGTGTGACTCTTGGAACCTCACAGTGGGGAATCCAGCTTTTGTGGTCCATTCTTACAGGTTGGGACTCTTACACTAAAGAAATACATAGAATGGGGGAAGAGGATAGGGATTTTCAAAGGCATTCTGCTCTAGTTCAAGGCCCTGGGCTAAATAATAATAACAGCAGCCATAATAATAACAATCTTTTAATTGATATGCAGTAATAGTTATGATTACTACCATAGCAACCATTTATTAGGTGTTTCCTCAGTGCCAGGTTCTGTGCTCATTTAATTATTTCTAATAGTCCTGAAGTAGGCATCATAATAATCCCCATTTTACAGATGAGAAAAATGAGGCATAGTGAGGTTAAGGGATCTGTCCACGGTCAAACAGCTGTCTCTGTTACTTACTATGTTGTAGTAAATGACAGATTGGATGTTTCAAGTTATTGGATAAGGAAAAGGCAGGGAGAAAGGGGCAGGAACCTAATATCTATGGAGGCTAGATTACACGCTACATGCTTCACGTAAGTCATCTCATTTTTCTTCACAACACTCCTATTGGATAGGTGCCATTATTAGGTGAGAAAATGGAGGCTTACAGACGTTAAGTAACTTGCCCAAGATAGAGACGGGAGTCAAACCCAGGGGGTCTGATTATGAAGCTCATCATCTTTCTTCTTCACTTTGCTGCACAGGCATTAGCTGAGAGCGCCTTGAAGCAGGGTTAGAACTGAGCAATTAGGATAAAAGAAAAGGATGCATTTTGGAATGAGTTAAGGAAAATAAATCAAAAGACAGGCTATAATGTGAGATTGGGATCTTAAACAGTCAACTGTCACTTTCTGGACACTGCAACCTGTATGTTTTTATGTGTGTGCACAGGTAAGTATGGTAGTCTGCTTTCAAATTCGGCCACCAACCAATCCTCTCGTACTTTCACAGACATGCTGCTCCTCCCAGCTGGATGTGGAATCTGTTTCCCTTCTGGCTAAATCTGGCCGTGTCATGTGTTTTGACTGACAGATGTAGTGGGAGCGAGGCTGTTGACCAAATTCTCTGTGTTTCTTTCTTGTTGTCCTAAGCCACTATGTAAAGGGGTCTGCCTAACCTGCTGGAGACATCACGTTGAGAGAAGATGCCAACCAGCCCTCAGCTGTTCTAGCCACACCAGCTGGGGTGTCAGACGTGTGAGTGGAACCCTCTTGGATCTTCCAGCACCAGTCACACCTTCAAATATCTCTAGATGCCTGAGAGACTCCCAAGCAAGACCAGAAGAAGAACCACACAGCTGAGCCCAATCTAGACTAAAGAATTATAAGAAAATTAATGGTTGCTATGAGGTTTGGGTTTTTTTTTTTTTTTTTCTTTGTTTTGGTTGGTTGAGACATGTTTCGCTCTATTGCTTGGGGTACAATACAATGGCATCATTATAACACCTAACTGCAACTTCAAACTCCTGGGCTCAAGTGATTTTTTTTTTTATTCAGCCAGCCTAGTAGCTGAGACTACAGGCACATACCACCACACTGGCTAATTTTTCTATTTTTTGCAGAGCCAGGGTTCTTGCTATGTTGCTCAGGCCGGTCCTGAATTCTTGGCCTCAAGTAATCCTCCCACCTCAGTCTCCAAATTAATAGGATCACTGGCATGAGCCACCAACCCAGACCTGTTGGTTGCTGTTTTAAGCTACTGTTTTGGAGGTAGTTCGTTATATAGCAGTAAGATTCACAGATAACCAAAACAGCATGATTATACATAGATAAGTAGATAGGTAAGTATTTGTTACCTGCTTGGTTTGGGGCAAAGTTCCAGAAAGATAAGGTTTCTGGGTAGCCATGTTCCAGAAAGGTAAAATGTCCTTTTCTTTCTTTTTTTTTTTTTAAATTAAGTTCTCATAAATAGAAGGAAAGCTACATATCTGAGTACAGTGCAATAGGGAAAGGAAGGTATTACATAGAAATTATGGTGACGTGGTTTTTAACCTATCAGTATATATACATATAGTATATATGCCATATATAATATATATACTATAGATATGTGTATGTATATATATATATAGAATGTTATATATACTAATGTTATATAGACTGTCCGTATATTTTTAAAAGGAGGAATCTAAGTGTAAGCATTTCATATTTAATCAAATTATTTCTAACTAGTAACTGAATAGGATTATCTGTTGGGTCCATTAAAAGACTAATGTTTATCATATTACTAACTTTGTTAGTGACCCAGGTGTGAGGTAATGGAAAGAACCCACAACTGGGTATCAGAAGACTGAGTTCTGGGTCCAGGCTGAACCTCACTAGCAAGTCACTAAACCTCATTCCTGTCTCTCAAATACACGTATCACCTTCCCTGACACCCTATCTAAAACAGCCACCTGGTCTGTCCTATCCTTTACCTGGCTCCACTTTTTTTTCATAGTACTTCTCGCTGTTGGTTTGTTTATTATTCAGTTGTCTGTCTCTACTAGTAGAATATAAGCTCCACAAGATAACATAGATCATCGGTTCTCAACCTGTGGGTTGCGACCCACAGGAATTAAAGGGCCACGGCATTAGGAAGGTTGAGAACCACTGACATAGATGGTGACTTGAAACTAGAAAACAATGAAATAACAAGCCTCAGAACGTTCAGTCAACATGTCTAGCGTGTGTACCAAGCGTGCCACCTGCTTCACATGCAGCACCTCCTGCTGCTCTCACAGCTGCCTTTGAGATGAGTATAAATTACCATGTCCACCTGGCAGGTGGGGAAACTGAGGCTTTGAGAGAAGGGACCTGCCCAAGGTAAGTGACAGGCTAGGATTTAAGTGTTTCTTTTTTTCTCTTAATTCCTATAACACTCAAGGAGAGAATTTAAAAACTGTTTAAGAAAACAAAATAATCTAAGAGGGACTTTACCTAACAAATGCAATCAGGGTAACCTGGTTTCTTGTACCCTCAATGAATTCCCAACAGAAAGAAAGAAAGAAAGAGAAAGAAAAGAAAAGAAAAGAAAAAAAAAGAAAAGAAAAGAAAAGAAAAGAAAAGAGAAAACAAAAACCACGGGGTGCTGCCTGTGGCTCAAAGGAGTAGGGTGCCAACCCCATATGCCGGAGGTGGCAGGTTCAAACCCAGCCCGGCCAAAACTGCAAAAAAAAAAAAAAACAAACCACTTGCCACTGTTGGTGGGATTGTAAAATGGGATTGTACAACTGCTATGGAAAATAGAGGTTCCTCAAAAAATAAATAGATCTGGCATCCCACTTCTGGGTATATAACCAAAATAATTGAAAGTAAGGTCTTAAAGACATAGTTATACACTTATATCCACAGCAGCTCTATTCTCAATAGCCTCGGTGGAGGCGATCCCAATGCTCACTGACAGATGAATGGAGAAATCAAATACGATAAACACATGCAATGGAACGTTATTCATCCTTAGAAAAGAAATGGAGTACTGTCACATGCTACAGTAGAGATAAACCTTGAGGATGTTATGTTAAGTGAAATAAGCCAGTAACGAAAAGATAAATACTGTGTGATACCACTTATATGAGGTATACAGAGTAGTCATATTAATAAAAACAGAAAGATGAATGGTAGTTACCAGTGGCTGGTGGGAAGAGGAAAGAGGACAAGTTGTTGTCTAATAGGGGCAGAGTTTCAGATTTGCAAGATAAAAAAAGTCCTGGAGATCTGTTTTACAATAATATGAATATACTTAACACCACTGAACTGCACACTTAAAAATGGTTAAGACGGTAAATTTTATGTTATAGGCTTTTTTACCACAATAAAAAAACACATACCCACCCTCCAACCCTCAGCTATTTTATATGTAGAAAAGAGATTACTTTTCTTTGTAAGAGTACTAAAGCAGGGGTTAAAAAGAACAGGTCTATTGGTTATTCAAGTCACACCGTTACTTAAAATAAAACTATTTTCCTACCCCAGAGGAAGTGTTCCAACGACATCCACATTGTAGGATTCTTTCAAGTTAAACCCAGCTGAAATGCCAGTTCCCATTACCACCTAAAACAGACACAAATTTAAGTGCACCTTTAGAAATGAATATTCAAATGCCAGAAAAATAAGCTTCAAAGAATTTATCGGCCAAGTCAAATTTATTATCATTTTTAACATTCAGATTTTAAAAAGAATTATAATTATTAGCTGCCAGTAATTCTAACTTCTCTTAATGACTCTAGCCCACATAATTAAAGGGGACTCTATAGTTTCCTTGCAGCCCGGAATTTTTCCTCTTACACCTTGCTCTGTTCCATGCTGAGGTGTTTGGCTAGTTAGTTGCAACTAGAAAGGGGCCATAAAACCTCTCAGAGGTTGACCTTTCCTCTTGGGGAGGTGAATCAAGTCCTTGGCCGAGATATTATGACTAGAAGATGATTGAATATGTATTGTGGGAGTGGTGCAATGACAAGTGTATCATTATAAAATGTATGTTTGGGTTTAGGATCTTCCCCTGTGGATCCTGCTTCCAGGATAGCAGCACCTGGTGTGGTTCGAGGTCTCCACCAGCACCCCGTAGCTGTCTTCTCCGTTTCTGAGTCAGGATCAGAGTGGAATCACACAGAATGTCACTGTATATGAGGCCATCCTGGATTGTCAGGGCATAGATTTACTTGGGGTGTAAAGTGCAACCCTTAGTGAACTACAAGAAGAAAAACACGGGGCCTGATGAGGTGGCTCACACCTTAGTCCCAGCACTCTGGGAGGCCGAGGGGGGTGAATCACTGGAGCTCAAGAGTTTGAGACCAGCCTGAACAAGACAAACAACAACAAAAAAACCCCCAAACTGAACAAACAAACAAAAAAAACTCAAATAAAAACAAAAAACACCAAGAAAATCATTTCCTATTGGGAGTAAGAAAAAAAAAATAGAGAAAAAATTACAAAAAAGGAGAAGTTTCTTACTGAGCAGGCAGGGCCTCTGCCTCTCTATTAGTAAATGTGACACTGTAGTGAATGTAGCCATGAGAATAATGCTACTTTACTGGTTCGTGGCCTGGAGGCAAGGTTCAACTGCAGCCAACCCTGCAGCCTGTGCCAGCCCTGGTGTCCTTGTAAGGAGATGCGCTGATTCTGGTTGTGGGGAAGTGACCACTTGTCCTGACTTGATCAGTTAAGGAGCTGTGCAATAATCTTCCAAGTACCTGGAGTGAGTGTGCGATTTATTGGGTGTCCAAGCTCAGTAAAGCTGTTGGAATTAATGTGATCCTTTTAAATGTTAAAGGTTTTATATAGATTTGTGTCTTCTCCCACGGCAGTCCCTTCAGAGTGGCTCAGTGTGTCAGGCCTGGTTGGGTTTCAAGTCCTTCTTAACCACTTATCTCCCATGAGATGTTTAAAACAGGAACATGTGCTATCTCCACTGCAGAACTTGGCTTGGGATAAACAAGACCCATGTGTCTAAGAGTCTTTAAGGGTTCATTTTTTATTGGAGTTTATGGCATGTGTGTAAACCATATATGCAAATAAATAAATATCTATTTAGAGCACATAAAAAAAATAGAAGAAGCAGAAGAGGAAGAGGAAGCGGAAGAAGAAGCAGAAGAAGAACATAATAGCAGGTAATATAGCAAATTGCTTCATCCCCAGGAACTACCGCTTTTAGAGCTGTCTGAGTGGGTTGTCCAGGAGAGAAGGAAGAATGGCCACCTAGGGAAGGGTGGTAGCTGCTGCAGGAAACCAATAATAAGGCAAGTTTATTGCTACATATCAGAGACAGCAGCCTGAAGAGAACAAAGGCAGGGTATTTCTGGTCCCTTTGATGGAAGGACCTTTTTCTCTTGGTGGCATTATGTTTTCAACCTTAGTTGCATTTTTTTGTGCAGCTTAAACTGGTGGTGTAGCCTGGCGGATTAAAATCCACAAGGTTTCAACACAACATCTAGGACTTGGATTCTGATTTGACTAATTAAAAGTCATTCACGAACATTTCTTTTTTCACGAGCATTTGGGGACTGGAATTAAAACACAAAATATCATAACCAAAAGAATAAATAAAATATAAAAAATAAAATCCACAGGATAAATATGGCTCAAGTCTCTGGAGCCAATAACTTACCACTGCACCAATTTTATGTAAGTAGTAAACAGTTTAAATCATTGTTTGCCTATTGACACAAATGTACTAGAAAAGAGTACTCAAAATTCAAAAAATGTGTTTATGACAAAAAATAAATTCTATGCTTAAGAATAGTTATAAAGATTCTGTCCCCAAACTTTCCAGTATGGCTTTTCTCTCCTTTGTTCTAAAGAGCACTTAGGTAAGAAGATTAAAAAACACTGGTTTCAGGTATTAATGAAAAGACTGTAATTACAATGATAGAATTCTGAAAAACTGTTCCCCTGGGACCCAAGAAGGACTCTTTAAAGGGAATCTGGGAAACAGAACTAGTAACCCTGGGCAGGAGAGGCAGCTTTCATCATTTTCTTCATAATTACAGCTTGCCTTTCTTCTTTCCCATGCAAAGATGCTCAGAACTTCTTATACTCCAAGTAGAAATAGGAACTCTGAGCTCAGCCCCAGTGAGAAAAGAGGCTTTAGACTTGTGTAGAATTAGGGGGTTTGGGTTGTTTTTGCCTCTTTTTTAAAATTAAAATTTATATTTTTATTAATTATTATTTTTATTTCTGGTTAATGTGAGGGTACAAACAAGTAGGTTACAATGTTTGCATTTGTTAGGTAGAGTCCCTCTTGTAGTGTGTTCTGTACCCCAGAGGTGTGCCGTACACCCTTACATTGTGCCCCTTATGTGGGAGCACACCAATCCCTGCTCTCCTTTCCCCCTCCCTCCTACTTGAGTTGAATTGAATTTCTCTGATGTTTTAGATCACCTACTGGCTTCATATTAGTACTGAGTACATTGGATTCCTGCTTTTCCATTCTTGTGATACTTTACTAACAAGAATGTGTTTCAACTCCTTCCAGGTTAATATAAAAGATGTAAAGTTTTTGCCTGTTAAAAGGTACTAGAACAAAGTAGACAAGACCAGGGCAAGGAAAAGCATCAAACACATTGGTATCCTGGTGAACTATACCAGTCACTTGTTTTCATAGCTAGGAATTTAACTCTTTGTTAAATTTGGATCAGACATCTGTACTTTTTATTTTTTATCCCTGTGGCTCCCCCACCCCCACCCCCACCCTAATCCCCACCCCCCCACACACACGCAAAGGAGACCCAGGGTGTCAAGTCACTGGGACCCATTGGGTGTTATAACGTGTCTGTGAAACAGCGACATCTATTGGACACTGTGCAAGCTTCTAGCTGCAGGTAGTTCGCAGTTTTAACATCAGTTTCCACTGTGCTCCTTTCAATAATGCCTTCTCTTTGTAAAGCTGGGTGTTCTGTGGTAGCTGTGATTAAAAAGCAGGAACCATGCAAAGAAGAAATGAGGGTAGCAGCGTCCAATCTGACTCTGAGCTTTGAGACTTGTGCGGTGCCCACCAGGCACACACATTTCATGAATAAATAATAGTGGTTACTTATGAACATAACAACATACTGCTTATTCCAATTCATGTGCATATTTTTACAAATAGCCAATAAATTGTTAGTCATAAGTATATAAGGCGTTTGGACCTAACTACTTAATAAATGGAACTGTGAGACATTTCTTTTGGCTTAGAATTGCCAAGGAACGGAGAAAGTTTAGGAATATTTGACTTTTCAAAATGGAAATAGTTTTATTTTTCCCACATTATTAAAGTAATGGGTGCTCCTTACAAAACAAATAAATAATAAATATTTGGGGAAACAAATGCTCCATAATCCCATCACTCAGGGATAATGTTAAAATTTTCATGTATGGTCTTCACCTATATTTGGAAAAATCATCTGTGCCTATGTTACAATTATTTTTCTTTTTACTATTTTTGTCAATGAATTTAACAAATTCTAACCTTCTTTTGGCAGAACTGAGAGAGGGAAAAAAAGACCCTTTGACTCCTGGTTCCTCTTTCATCCACTTCAAAATCCCCCACAGAGACAGGTGTGTGTGGCTGTTGAAGTTGGACGGGTCATTGCCTCGAGTTGACTTACCGCAAAGAACTCTAAGGGAATGGGTGCCGGCAATTTCTCTTTAAATCTTTCATTAAACTCCTTGCCACCCAACAGCAAACCAAAAACCATCAGACCGACGCCTAGAGAACACACGTTGAGGTTTTTAACATTCTGCAACACAGCAACTGTACTCTGTAACACAGGAACACTGGATGTTTACATCGAGAAATTGCCCCCAGGAGACACACAGTGCACTCATTCAGACCAGTCATCCCATTACTGGACGTTTCTATTTAAAAGTTCTCAAGCAGAAATCTTTTCCTTTGTGGTTTTTACCAATTAGGAGGCATTTGATGCTGATGTTTCATTGTAATATTTAAAATTTAGAAAAGGAAACTCAATCCTGAGCATTAGCAAAGAATTATGAGTTGATAACAACACAATACTCCAAAGCTAAAATATATAGAAAAGGTTTTAGAAGCTCAAAGAAGGAGAAATCAGATGGACTTTGAAGCCACAAGAGGCCAAAGTTTGGAGAGTTAGAGAAGAAAGCCATTTCATTACATGATAGGGTTATGGTTTGGGTATCCCAAATATAGTCAGTCCCCATTAAAAACAAAATAGACTTCCTACCCATCATTTCCCATCAACACCTACAGCATGCTCAGATGGACAAATATGTTGCATTTTATAGTGACAAGGCATTTCAAGAAGTCTCACAGTAAGTACTATCTTATTAGCTATTGTGGGAAACTAAGAATTTAGTTATTTAGGGGATATTTCTATTGTTTGAATCCGTTCTAGTCAATCAAGGACTCAATGTTACTTCCTCAGATATATATCACTTCCTGAGTTTCCTATACCCTTATGCTAAACGTTATTCAACTTTCAGAGCAACCTGTACCTTTTCTTCATAGCACTCAACACAAATTATAATTACATGTGTATGCAATTAATGGTTTAATAACTGTTGTCCCATTGGACTGTATGTGTTCTGCTCACTACTGTATCTCTATGCCTAGCACAGAATCTGGGGCATCAATACCTATGAAGGCTGTAGCCCTTACTTTCCAAGGATGGCTTCAGCAGCATCTCAGAAGTTTTGATATGTAGTACTTTTACTGTTGGTTAATTTGAATCATTTTCTAATTCTTCATTCATAGGTAATTTAGAAGTGTGCTTTTCACAATAATGTATTCTAAAAGTTTGCTTACAAAGGTGATTCTATGTTAGAAACTTCTATTCACTAAAATAAAACTGTTTATGATGCATCTTTTTTTCTTTTCTTCTTCTTTTTTTTTTTTTTTTATAGAGACAGAGTCTCACTATGTCACCATGGGTAGAGTGCCATGGCATCACATCTCACAGCAACCTCAAATCTTGGATTTAAGCAATTCTCTTGCCTCAGTGTCCCAAGTAGCTGGGACTACAGGTGCCCACCACCACACCTGGATATTTTTTTCTTGCAGTCATCATTGTTGTTTAGCAGGCCCAGGCTGGGCTTGAACCCACCAGCCTCGGTGTATGTATGTGGCTGGCACCCTACTCACTGAGCTACAGACACCGAGCCCTATGATGCATCTTTAAAAAAAAGAAATGTGGTGTGTTTTTAGTTCTAACTATATGGGGCCCTAAAGATATATTTAATTTTCCATTTCTAATTATACTGCATTGCATGAAAAGATACTAAATTTTTAGAATCTGTGATCAAATTCACATAAATTTCAACATGATCAGTTATTACCATAGATCCCCAAGTGCTTGCAAATAATTTCTATATTCTCTGAGTTGGGTACAGGGTATATATATTTTTATTAAACTCATGAATTATGTTTTATAGCCTTTTTTGGGGGGTCTGCTTATCAGTTTTTGAGAGAGCTATGTTCTACTATGCCTTTACATTATTTGTTAGTTTCCCAAAAGAAAATAACTTGGTCATAGGAAAAAACTCTGTCTTCACCTAGAGTGATGGTGTAGTTACCAAATAAAGACCCATCAAAGAATTTCTTGTGAAGTAGGCAATGTCACATACTAATAACGTGAGATTTTTGAGGTTTAATCTTCATAGCCCTTTTCTCAGAAAGCCTTAGAATAAGTGAATCTTCCCCTTTTATGGAAATTCTTGGAAAAAAAGAAATATGAGCCTTGAAAGTAAAAGAGACAAAGAAGAGTGTGTGTGTGTGTGTCTGTGTGTGACAAAAGCAGGGAGCCAGGCAGTTGCTTACTTACATATACCACTGAAAAGATCCCACTGTACCGCTTTGTTTTGACTCCAAACAGGTATTTTAGCATGGAGGTAAAGACGTGTACAGCTGCTGCAGTGGTAAACCCACGGACCAGAGGCTCTGTGAGATATATGGCCACAAATCCGAACCGACAGACACCTAGGCAAAACTATTTTTTAATGACAAAGAAACAAATAAATCACATGATAGATCAGGAAGTTAAGACCAACAAAAACATGTAAAAATTCTTCCTGGATCACTTTCTAACACTACAAACTTTCACCTGTGGTAAGTAAGCAACTAACCAACCAAGCAGCTTGGAGCTCCACAGAACATTGGCCACGCTCAGCCTGCCCTGTCCCATGGAAGTGGGGACCTGCTGAGTCACATAGACTGTTGTGCATGATCATTGGCTGTTTCTTCCAAGCAGATAGGGATGTCTTCTTCCAGGAATAACCAATCCTGCTATTTCTAGTTTGTCTTGCTTTTGGTTTCTTGAAAGTAGCCAATGGAAGCTTGCTCGCCAGTTGTGCATGGTTGTAAATGAGGCCTGCAGTGGGACCCGAGTTGCTGCATGCTGTGAACCCTGAGCTCTGAGTTTTGCTGCATGCTGTGAACTCTGAGCTCTGGAGTTTTGCTGCCTGTCTCTGCCTTCCTGAAGCCAAAAGCACTCAGCAGATAATTATGACAGTAACAGCTGAGAGTCCTCTCCCCATCTTTGAGTCTTACCTGGATGATTCCTGAGAGTAAGGTCACAGACATGGCGACTTTCACTCTCAAGGCGTCTCTGGCTTCGGTGCCGTTGGTCGCATTTACTCCACCTGGAATGACTATATCATCTGGTACTAATCGAACAGCCACACCACCAATCATCAGGCTAATAACAGCAAAAGGACCTGAAATAGTGAAGCATGAATGATCCCTGTTCAGGGGGCCAAGGAAACTACCATCAGAGTGTCTGAAGGTGTGGTTGTTGCCTGCACACCAAGGGACACAGGTGCGGCTGATCGTCATCCTTGAAAGAAGACTGCACTGCCATCCTATACTATCCTGCCCCTGGGGTGCAGGCTGCATTTTCTAAAAATGACCACAGTAATATCTCAAATGCCACATACTCTCCTTGATATTTCCCCATCAAGAGATGGAGTCAAATTCCCCTCCTTGAATAAGGATGGGCTTGTGACTTGTTAATAAACAAACAAACAAAAAAGAACAATTAAAAAAATTAAAAAAAGATAAAAAAATAAAAATGATCATTATTTTGAGCTGCCAAATTTGGGGGCTATTTGTTACCCAGCAATAGATATCTGAAATGTCATGTGTGTGTCTGATGGTGGTAGCTGCATGTGGCATCACACTATTAGGAAATGCATATGCTGCTGCTAAATGAAGGAGAAAGCACATATAATTCAGAGCCTAAAATATAATGAAAATAAAATACATGCATAGAAATTAGGAACTGGAAGTACTACTATTGAAATAAAAATAAAAGTCAGATGTAAGCAAATTATTGTAAGAAATAAAGCATTTATCTCATTTTATAGATGTCGACAATTGCTCTTTTACACAAGAAAATTGTCTTTTTAAAAATTATCCCAAGATAAGGAGAAAGCATAAGTACTAGAAATCTTAGAAGGAATGTATTTTTTTAAGCACTTCTTGTGTATGCAGTAACTAAAGGTATTAAGCAGATTTTTCATAACAACCACTCTCTCTCTTTGGCACACTACAAATCTTAGAAATTCAAAAGGAAAGGTACAAGACTATCGAGTGTAAGCTTTTACCTATGGATATGTGTCTGGAGGTTCCAAAAAAGCAATACATGATAACAGGATAAAATGAAGAGTACAGGCCAAATACTGGGGGTACCGCTGCCAGCATTGCGAAGGCTAAGCCTGTGGGGCAAGAGACCAAACAGAAAGGTGAGGGCGTTAGAGAACACAGGGGTCATGTGCATTTTTCTCTTGGGGCTTCATCTCTGATGGACAAGTGAAACTCATCTGAATTTAAGTTGACCTTCTCCTACCCAATCCTGCATGCAATCTTACACTGGTGCTTACAGAGTCTAGACTGAGACAGTTTTTCCTCATTTCCTTTCTGTCAGTAGATGGATTTTTTTCTTTCTGCTTATTCTTTTGCAGAATAGATAAGGGAAAAAAAAAGTCTTACTTAATAGGTGCAGCTGCAACCTGGTGTTGATGCATAAATGCTGGCTCCTTCTCTACTGGTAATGGAGCATTTTGTCAGTTCTCCGGAGACCCCTTTGCAGTGGGAAACTCCCACCATACTGTTCCCTGGCTTATGTAACATCCTCTCCTCTGAATCTTAGATCCCCCCTCAGCTCCTTTTCAGGTTCTTTCTCTGGTATATGCTCATCCTGTAGGCAGTCTTCTTGGACAGCTATCTTTTAAATAAGCCAAGTCTGGCTAGGTCCAGGGTACCCAGTTTTCCTATGGGAAAGATTGGCATTTTACCCCAAGAAAATTGGGAAGGGTGGGCCACATGCTCTGAAGAACTCTCTTCATCCTGTTGTCCTGACAGTTCACACCATCCTTTAACTGTAGACTTTTTATAAAAATAGACCTTATTGGTGGTTCAAGTGGCTAAGGCACCAGCCACATACTCCAACCCGGGCCCACCAAACAACAATGATGGCTGCAACCAAAAAAATAGCTGGGCGTTGTGGCGGGCACCTGTAGTCCCAGCTACTTGGGAATCTGAGGCAAGAGAATCACTTAAGCCTAGGCGCTGGAGGTTGCTGTGAGCTGTGATGCCACAGCACTCGACCCAGGGCGACAGCTTGAGGCTCTGTCTCAAAAAAAAAAAAAAGACCCTATTTTTTATTATTTATTTATTTTTTTGAGACAGAGTCTCACTATGTCGCCCTCAGTAGAGTGCCATAGCATCACAGCTCATAGCAACCTCAAACTCTTGGGCTTAAGCGATTCTCTTGCTTCAGCCTCCCAAGGAGCTGGAACTACAGGTGCCCGCTACAACGCCCGGCTATTTTTTGTTGCAGTTGTCATTGTTGTTTAGCTGGCTTGGGCCGGTTTCAAACTCGCCAGCCTCGCTGGTGTATGTGGCTGGCACCGTAACCACTGTACTATAGGCGCTGAGCCAGACCTTATTTTTTAGAGCAGCAAGCCTTTTCTCTGCAAACTCCAGGAAACACTGTTTAATGCTCAGAGCTGCCCCCTTATGGTCCTTCCTTACTTGACTTTAGGTGGAGGGGAAATGCATCGGGCTTAACCTCACTTAGAATTCTCTTTCCAAATGTTATGTCAATCTCATTTCCTCATATACTTTGCTGAAGTGGTAAACTAAAGAGAGAGTTTGGGCATCACTGACTCATAATTTTGCATAGATGGTCTGGCACCCTTTGTCTTCAGCTTTCAGGGCTCAGCCAAGTTTCTGGGACAACTGGAAAATACACATAATACACTGTTACGCTGTGAAGAAAAAACCTTTAGCAAAAGAAGAGTTAGGAAAACATCCCTATTTCATATACAGCAGAACTCTGTAAGCTGAGCACCCAGGTACTGTAACATACTGGGCAACATACAGACGTGGTCAACATAGGGAACTGGGCCTACTGTACTGACACATATGTGTGGTGCACGTCCAGTCTATGAAAACTGGGTCAACCTAAGGAAGTGGTCAATGAAGGGAAGTGGTCAACTGCGGAGGTTCTACTGTATGACAATATAGCCACTTAAATGTCCTTTCTAAGAATATAAATTGTATTTCTAGCAAAGAAATACAAATATAATATAGATTAAAAAGCCAAGTGTCACTCCAAGGCTCTCAGGAAAACCCAGCTCTTTTCTGTCTCACTCCTCTCCCTCCAGATTCTGCCCCTCAGAGGTTAATAACCTCCAGTTGTTTTTGCGGTTTTTCTGGTATTTGCCTCCATTTCCCTAAATTGGCAGTTCTCATGGAGAATGCTTTTGCACCTGGGGGACATTTGGCAGTGTCTGGAGACATTTTTAATTGTTATGATGGGCAGGTCAAGGGGGTGGGGAAGGTGTGGACCAGCATGCAGGGGTGGAGGCCAGCGACGCAGAGCACAGGGCAAGCCCCACAAGCAATGTAAATGACACGGGCCTGGGGAATTTTGTCCTAGATGACATGTCTGCATTGTTATGTCTTAATTTATCAATTTTTAGATACAAACTATTAACTTTCTACCTTGTCATCTTTTCATTAGTTATGCCATAATTCTGTGACTTTATTTTTCCTTTCTAGAAAGTTTTGGGATCTTTGGTATTCTGAAATTTTAATATGATATACCTTGTTTTATTTTTCATTTATTCTTCCGGGCACTTAATGATTCCTCTCAGTCTGAAAACTGAGGAAAACTGTTTTCAATTCTGGAGATGATCATTTGATAATTTCTTCCCTTCTGTTCACTTCCTTCTTTTTTTCCTGGAAGTTCTACTTAGATGTATGATGGGACACCAGGGTTCCTCTTGGTGTTCTTACCTATTTACCATATATACTCTAGTATAAGTCGAGTTTTTTCGGCACAAAATTTGTGTCGAAAAACCCGAACTCGGCACAAATTTTGTGCTGGAAAAAGCTCGGCTTATACTCGAGTATATACGGTATTTACCTTTTTCCTCTACTTCTAGTAGATTTCCTCTATTTTATCTTCCAACTCTCCAACTGAATATTTTATTCCAGCTATTGTATCTTTCATTTTTAGAAGCTCTTTTTTGTTCTCTGACCACTCTTTTTCAGAATAGCATCCTCATCCAGCTCTTTCCCTACTCTGTGGCTTCACACGCACTGTTCCGTCTGCCTGGAAAGTGGTCCCTCTCATTCTCCACATGCCGCACGTCGCAGCTCAACTCTCCCTTCCCTACTTAGGTCCTCTGTCATTATCTTATAGCAACATGTTTTTCCCTTCCTAGTGTTTATCATCATTTCTATTAAAAATTTATATGCGCTTTCATTTTTTGTGTGTCTCACTTCCTGACTGGTGAGTTGGCTCCATGAGGACAGGCAGAGCCTGGCAGGTGCTTAATCATTGTTTAGATGAATAAATCAACAAATATTTTCTTAAGTTCGTATATCATATATAAAATTACAGAGCAGCAAAGGATTCAGCATATCATAGATCCTTGTAATTAGAATATGGACTTGAAAGCCAGGAACCTTAACAATAGCCACAACAAAATGTTCGTTGAGTGACGGACTTAGCAAGTGGTAAGATAAAGCCCAGTCTGTGTTCTGATCTGTGAAACAGTATCACTGTTTTCTATTATCAATATCTCTGTGATATTTCTGAAGAATCCTTTAGACAGGTAAAGGTTACTGGAATGACAATGTTACTATAAAGTCATGATGAAATAAGCAGAAACAAGGTCAAGTAATTGAGGAGATGGTAATAAGAAAAACAAACAAAAAAAGAAACATATTCCACCAACCTTGAGGAAGCTGGAGCACTCCTGTACTTATGCCTGAGACCAAGTCCCCCAACACATACTCCTTGAATTTGTATGCTGGCAACCACTTAGTTATGGGTAGGAACATATAAATGATATTTCTTATTTTTTTAGGAGTACATCTGGGAGGACAGAGAAAAACAGAGATAAAGTTACAAATGAGGAACAGTTCTGTAGAATTCAGACCAAGGGATTTCCCCTTCTCAGACCCAAGAACAATAAGAAAAAATTCACAATGGGTTATTCAAGGTGTTGCTAAATGGAATATAGGAGTGGTGTGGGGAAAAAGACAGAGTGGCTGGAACCTTCCTGGAAGACAAGGGGCAGAGGTGGATGTTTTGAATGTGCATGGAGAATTAGAGAGCGGGTTGTTTATACAGATGTAAGGCACAGGAGGAATTCAATAAACATGGTGAAATACATGACGAAGCCTGTGTCAAGGATCAACCAAGGACTGAAAAGCTGTGAACAGCTTTGCAAATCACAAGTGCTCTCCATTCAGTTTTTCTCCACTTCACTGCACAGGTTTTCTTTACACATTTGACTTTGCTTCTCTCATAACTGAATGATACAGGAAATAAGTTAAAGTACAACATACGTGAATGCCTGTTTCAGCTTATCCCCAATGGAATCCGGAACCTTGTCCTTCGTGTGTAGTCTTTCCTGGAGGACCGGATGGCTAAAGATAGGCCTTTCCACATAGTACCTCTGGGTTGCTGCAAGGATTTCATTTTCTTCAGCATGATCCATAGTACTCTGAAGTTATTCATCAACAGCAGGAGACAAGCATTTCTTGACTGTAACTAAAGGAGAAAATAAAAACTCCATTATTTTATTTTATTATTATTTTTTGAGACAGCATCTTACTCTGTTGCCCAGGCTGGAGTATAGTGGCTAAATCTAGCTTATTGCAGCTTGGAACTTCTAGGCTTAAGTGATCCCTCTGGTTCAGCCTACAAGCATGTGGGACTATAGACACATGCTACCATGCCTGGTTAATTTTTTACTTTTTGTAGATATGGGGTCTCTCTGTGTTGCCCAGACTGGTGTCAAATTCCTGGCCTTAAATGATCCTCCTGCCTTGGCCTCCCAAAGGCCTGGGGTTATAGATGTGAGCCACCACACCTGGCCAAAATCCCATATTAGATGCCAAAATCCTATTGATGACTTTTTTTTTTTTTGAGATATTTTGTCACCCTCGGTAGAGTGCTGTGGCATCACAGCTCACAGCAATCTCAAACTCTTGGGCTCAAGTGAGTCTCTTGCCTCAGTCTCCCAAGTAGCTGGGGACTACAGGTGCCCACCACAACGCCTGGCTACTTTTTTAGAGATAGGGTCTTGCTCTTGCTTAGGTTGGTCTCGAACTCCTGAGCTCAAACAATCCATCTGCCTTGGCCTCCCAGAGTGCTAGGATTATAGGCATGAGCCACCATGCCCGGCCTCTGACGACTATTCTTAAGCATCTCTTCTTTGTGGTACTCTAAATTTTTTTGAGGCCTTTTCTGGACACTCCAGAGCACCTAACATATTGTTCTGTATGTAGTTGACACTAATAAATAAAATAAAATAAAAATCAATAAAAAACAAACATGACTTGTTCCCTCCCAGGGCAATAAGTGGATAGTGTCTATACTTTTAACAAAAGCTCATATTAAGTTCAATGGCTAAATACCGCAGGCCATTGCCTCTAGATCCTGGTAAGAGCAACTGTAAATCAGGCCAGCTCTGACCAGCTGTAAGTCAAGGAAACATTAAAAAGGGCAAGATCAGTCCTTACATTGACCCCAACTTTCCTGAAGCTATATTAGCCTCCCTTCCAATTCTGTATTTACATTTGATTACCCCTTACATTATTCTGTAGTTAAGAGCTGAGGCATGTATGTCTCCATGAGGGCAGTCCATGGTGATTTTTGTGAAAGGCTACAAGTTAAAAACATAAGTACAATATTGTTGTTTTAAAGTTGATGATGTTGCCATGTATTAGATATAACATAATGTGCTTTCTGAAAAGTCTATGACATCAGTTTTGAAGAGGAACTTAAAATAATTGCGCAATAAAAAAATATCCTTCAAATTTGCCATTTTCATGCAGGACATTGGTTCTTGACACTGGGTATATATTGGAGTCATCTGGAAGCTTTAAACACTCCTGATGCCTGACTCTACTGCCAGGGATTCTGATTTGATTGGTCTGGGAAGCAGGCAGGGACTGAGAGTTTAAAAGGTTCTCAGGTGATTCTATTTTACAGCCAAGCTTCCAAACCACTGACTTAGGAAATGGCAGAACAAATACTCACACTTACCCACTCACCTACACATCCACCCAAACAAAAACACTGAAGAGGGTACAAGTGAAATGAGTGAAATGCATTATGTTACTACCTTTACTGTGTGTCTTTGAAATATTTAATAAAAATTACAAAAGGCAAATATTTAGCCTACATTTCTCATGCAAAGTCTTGCTTCTGCGCTTATATTCTCACAACCAAGGGGAGCTGGGTGCAGGTGGGCAGTGCAAGACCACTACGCTTCAGGCAGATACAGCCTTAACTGCCACAGCATCTTCACTGAGGATTTAAATAAGGAGCGAATCTCAAAGAAACTTAGATCTCAGAATGTTAGATGGACTTATAAAGCATTATAACTCTCTGTAGGGTTTCCAGAGAAAATACAGGAAGTCCAGTTAAATTTGAATGTCAGATAAGCAAGAAATATTAATAATTTTAGTAAAAGTATGTCCCTAATAGTACATGAGATACATCTATATTAAAGACGTATTCTTTGTTAACTTCAACTGGTATGTTGTATTTTTCTTTGCTAAATGTGGTAACCATAACTCTCTGTAGGAGAGGAGACAGAAAAGAGAAAATTCTCAATGTTTTTTTTTTTTTTTTGAGACAGAGCCTCAAGCTGTCGCCTTGGGTAAAGTGCTGTGGCATCACAGCTCACAGCAACCTCCAACTCCTGGCTCAAGTGATTCTCTTGCCTCAGCCTCCCAAGTAGCTGGGACTACAAGCGTCTGCTAGAATGCCTGGCTATTTTTTGGTTATAGTTGTCATTATTGTTTGGCAGGCCCAGGCTGGATTCAAACCCGCCAGCTCAGGTGTATGTGGCTGGCACTTTAGCCACTTGAGCTACAGGTGCCGAGCCTCTCAATGCTTTTTGAGGTGCTAGCCACACCTTTGAGGAAGGTGCTAGCCTTCCTCTTTGAGATACCTGTTTGGCAGTTCAGAGATGTCTCAACTGGGAAAGAAAAGGAGAAGATTTATAATGAAAAGTTGTCCTTTTGAGGGACTTTTTATTCTCATCAACAAGGATTAAATAATTAAAGCCTTGAAGGCTATCAATAACCACCTTATCAGCGGCACAGAGGTGAAGTAAACAAGGAACCAACACTAGGAGATCAAATGACCAGACTCTTATATGAAAGATAATGAGCATCCAGTGTGCTGACTGAAATTATAAAACTATACAAATCCTTACATGAGAAAACCCACTTCTAAGATGACCTAAAAGGATAAACTCTTCTGGAAGATCCTCAAAAAAAAAAAAAAAAAATGCTAATGACAGAAAAGCAAACAGACCTAGATGTTCAAGCCCTATTTTCCACAGCTATTAAAAAAGGGATTTAAAGATAGTTCAGAACATTTTCATCACAGATTTATAGATCTGAAAGTAATCATAGAGATCATCTGATTTACTTTTCTTAATTTTTTTCCTTTTTTTCTTCTGGCTTTATTGAGTTATGATTGACAAATAAAAATGTATATGTTTAAGGGGTACAATGTGATATTTTGGTATACATATATATTATGAAATAATTAACACAATCAAGCTAATCAACCTTTCCATCATTTCATGTGGGCACCATTTTATTTTAGTGGTGAGGACACTTAAGCAAATTTCTAGTATATAGTAGTGTTATTAATTATAGTTACTATGCTATATGTTAGCATAACTAAAACTTTGTACCCTTTTACCAAAAATCAAATTCTTTTCTTTTTTGCTGTTTTTGGCCAGGGCTGGATTTGAACCCGCCACCTCCGGCATATGGGGCCGGTGCCCTACTCCTTTGAGCCACAGGGCCGCCCAACAATTAAATTCTTTTATGACTGGATTTTTGTGGAACCCTGACCTTGTGGGAGATCATCCAATTTAATTTCTCACTTGAGAAAATGGATTCATCCACATTCACTTAGGGACAACTTATTAAAAAATATTCTGAAAACACAAACCTTGTTTCCCATTCAAAGTTGTCTCTAATTTAAACAGTGTAAGATATTTATAAATAAAAATTATAATGAAATGGTAGTGTTAATTTCAAATTAAGAGACAAAATCAGTTACTTGTCAGTAATGGAGATTCAGTATGGTTTTGTGGGAGACACTCCAAAGTGGAGGCCAGATTTGGAGTCAAATTCTAGTTCTGCACCTCAAGCATCTGAGCTGCTCTAAATGTTATGACAGGGTTCTGTAGACCAGGATTTTTCATACCTGGAAGCAGTTCAGAATCACCTCGGGAGCTTACAACTACAATGCCCAGGCTCTCTGGAGACTGTGATTTAGTAGTTCTGAAGTCCACGTGTTCTAAAACCCATGGAGTGAGAGCAATGCACAACAGACTGCGCAGTCTGGGAAAACAAACTGTGAGCCCCAGGAGAGGAGAAACCTACTGCTGTTCATTTCTGTACCATGCTGGGGACTTAGGTCTCAAAAGCGCTTATTGAATGAATATGGAAAAATGACTTGCCTCTCCGGGTCTTACTTTCCTTTTCTTTACTTATTTACTTCTAAACGACAAAAAGCTGTACAGACTTAAAGAATACAACTTGATGAGTTTGGAGAAGAGTGTACACTCGTGAAACCGTCACCACAATCTCTGCCATAACCATACCCATCACAAAGCTTGCTGCCATTCTCTATTTATTATTCATTATTTTGTGATAAGGACACAATCACAATCTTATTTTATTTTACTTTTTGTAGTTTTTGGCCAGGGCTGGGTTTGAAGCCACCTCCTCTGGCATATGGGGCCGGCTCCCTACCCCTTTGAGCCACAGGCGCCGCCCCAATCACAACCTTCTTAGTACAGTTTTCAGTGTACAGTAGAGGACTGTTAACTGTAGGTACTAAGCTGTACAGTAGATATAATCTTCAGGATTTTATCATCTGGCATACTTTTAGGTTTGTTTCCTCTGATTAATACCTTCCCACTTTCCCACCTTCTGGTCCTCGGAAGCAGCCATTCTACTCTCTGCTTCTATGTTCTCTCAGCTTTAAAGGTAATGTTTCCAGCGATGACATTCTGAGAACTGCATTTGGCAAGTTTTCTTCAAAATGTCAATTAAATCTCTTTGTGCTTCAACTAGTAAGAGCGAATTCAGTTGTCTAAAACTAAGACCCTCATCAGTAATGTTTTTGTTTGTTTTAACTTTTGAAACTGTGTATTTTTCTCTTTTTTTGTTTTTTTGCTTTTTTTGTTTAACTTTTGAAACTGTGTATTTTTCTCTGTGAACTGGAGGTATCAGAAATGAGTGAGTGTCAGGGCATCCATCCATCTATTTAAAATAATCAGTTTACACATTTATAACTCCAATATGCATATATTAACCTTTTAATCCCAAGCATGCAAGCACACGCCTAACCTTGCTGTATCAGTTATATACCCTCTCTACGGGCAGCAATATGAGCAACTAACAAAAAAAAAGTTAGGTATTATAAAATACTTTCAACATTGCCCAGAGCAACAGAACATAAATTTTTCTGTAATATACGTCACATATAGCCAAAGTCCCATGAATTATAATCTAGGAAAAATATTTTTTCATTTATGACTTTATCAGCCTTTTCCCAAAAGCAATTTTAAAAAACTGCTTCCTCTTTCTTATACTTTTGGGACTCTTAGCATAACTAGTATATATTATCTGCTTTTCCTTATTAACTGTCATTGATTAATTAGTGGCCCAATATGTTGGAAGAGCAAATGGCCCCAAGATCTAAGCAAACTGGTCTTGAACGTGGACTGCGAGCCGTGAGGGGGCAGCACTGTTGTTTTGGGCTTGAAGCGCACAGCCTGGCGTGCAGCAGTCTTCCAGACGTTTGTGATTAAAAGCACTTGGTGAGTGGCAGGGCCAAGGGTGCTGTACATACCCTTCCCTCTTCTTTAATATTTATCCTCCTCCCCTTAAATTCCTCTGTCAAAGAGCTCTAAATTGGTATCCAGAGAGGCAACATCATATGCCAAGATTTGGGTCCAGAAAGACTGTGTTTGGAGGCCAGAACTGGTACTTAACAGCTGTGTGGTTTTTTTAAAAAGGAATTTAAGTGTTTCATGCCTCAGTTTCCTTATCTGTAAGTGGCAGCTGTGATTATAGGTTGTGGAATCATACAGACCTCAGTACAAGTGCTGGTTCTGCCATTGTGGTGGGACACCTGGCACGTTACTTGTCCTAAGTAGGGTGATCATAGGTCCTGGTTTCTATCTGCTGTCCGGAATAATCACTATTTCCAAAAGTACCCTAGAAATTGGGTAATAAATTATGTTCCCTTCAGAGTCTTCAGCTATAACACTGAGATAAAAATAATACCTCATTATAGACCTGTGAGAAAGAAATTAGAAAATGTTTCTAAAACAGGGCTGGCACACAGTAATTGCTCAGTAAATGTGACTTCTTATTATTAAGTTCCCAATTTCATTCCACCTCAGGTTGCTCATTTGTAAATTAGGATAATGATTTTCCTATATTTTTATTGAATTGCCCTTTTGAATTACTAGTATATTCATATGGCTCAAAAATTCATATATGGCTGGGAGGCAATGATAGTGCCAGTTCCCTGTATAGCTTTCAAAAGGAATTTCATGCATACACAAGCAGATATGAATATATATTCTGTTTCTCATGAGTGGTAGCATGCCAAAGTCTGTTTTCCTTGCCTTTTTCACTTAACAATATACCCTGATGATTTTTGAAATTTTAATTTAATTTAATTTTTTTATTGAGACAGAGTCTCACTTTGTTGCCCTCTGCAGAGTGCTGTGGGCTCTTGGACTCAAGAGATTCTCTCTTTTTTATTTTTTGAGACAGAGTCTCACTATCATGCCCTGGGTAGAGCTGTAGTGTCATAGCTCACAACAACCTCAAACTCTTGGTCTTAAGCGATTCTCTTGCCTCAGCCTCCCAAGGAGCCGGGACTACAGGCGCCCGCCACAACACCCGGCTATTTTTTTGCTGTAGTTGTCATTGTTGTTTAGCAGGCCCAGGTCAGGTTCCCACCTGTCTCTGTGTTTGTGGCTAATGCCCTAACCACTGAGCTACAAGCACTGAGCCTGAGGTTGGGATTTAGGTCTGCCTCATTTCAGAGACCATGTTCATAGCCTATGTTGCCTCATTAAATATGTATCAGATGAATTATGTCAAAGTGTTATCTAATATTATCTAAATCATACTGATTATAGGCATGTATACCCATTTGTTATGATTTGTTATTTATGAAGCACCGTGGTCTTGAAATTAGAAGCCAGGCTGGAGGTCAAGGAAAGCTTCAGAGGATATTGGATTGAAATGGCTCCTAAATAAGGCAAAAAGGAAGGCACATGATTTGCATAGACAGGTATGAAGGTATTAATAGGACATGTTCATGCAATACCAAAGTATTAGTAGAAGGTGTGCTTTGGATGGTCACAGGAAATGAAACTGGATAGGTCAAGTAGGCTCAATTCTTGAAGGTCCCTAAAAGCCAAGCTGCAGGTTTCAATTTGAAGCCACCTGCTCTTGACCATATCCCAGACCTTCTTTGTCCTATGCAGGGCTACTGATCAAAATCACCCCACTATGAGGAAGTATTCAATTCCATTAAAGAAACTGAATCCCTTCTAGCACTAATTTGCTGTGATGCCATAAGTTGATAAATTGCAAGATTTATTTTCTTGAAAGATCATTAATACTCCTAACATATGCCTCTAGAATCTTCTATGGGGTAAAGAGCTCAGTAATTCAAATTGGTGCTTAAATTTGAAAGACAGATATTTTAATAAGAAAAAGTTTTCTACTTAAACTGAAAATGGAGAATCTGCTGGCTGACTAGTCATTTATTTTTCTAAAATAATAACTTTTGGTTAAATTAATACAGACCTTCTAAAACTGCAAGTATTATGGAAGGGCTATTAATGAAAAGCAATAGTTTTTCACCCTCCTTCTCCCCAACTGTAGTACTTCTAGTACCCTGAAGGAACCATTTTCTTAAAATCATTTTTCTTATTAGTTCTTCTGCTGGGTTTATTATTAACTCTAAATCAGCATTTCTCAAAAACAGAAGTTGGCATTTCAGAAAAGATTTGAGTGGGTTTGCTCTGTGCTTTGAGTATCTCTGTTCCTGACATTAAATGCTAGGAGCACCCTCCAGCCACTATGATCCTTTTTTTTTTTTTTTTTTTTTTTTGAGAAAGAGTCTCATTTAGTCATCCTGGGATTGGATACCATGGCGTCATAGCTCACAGCAACCTCATAACCAATTCTCTTGCCTCAGCCTTCAAGTAGCTGGGACTACAGGCACACACCACAACACCCCACTATTTTTACAGATGGGGTCACGTGCTTGCTCAGGCTGGCACTAAGACACATTTACAGATCTTTTCTGGAATTGAGAACTACTGCCCTAAGTAAAATAAAAAAAATTATGTTTTTTTGATTTATCAATTTTAGACATTTCTTATGAATGTTTAGTATAAAATATGAACATTTCAATCTCCTTCCTCACCCTTATTTTTGCAAAGTTACAATACTATTTTTAATTTGTTTACCTGTGCAACCTATACAGGCTAATTTATTTTCTCTATTCTTCCTTCTTCTGGAATTCAAATAGACATTTGTGAGAGCTTCTTATATCATTGTATCTTTTAGTCTCATACGTTTTATAGCTTTTTATCTTAATCATACAGGTTAATTTTCTCAGATTCAGCTTCAACTTCACTAATTTGCCTTTGGCTCTACTATGTTGTTTAGCACATTGATTTTTTTGTTTGTTTGTTTTTTTTTGTATTTGAGACAGCGTCTCACTGTATTGCTAGGGTGCTAGAGTGCAGCAGCATCACCATAGCTTACTGCAACCTCAACCTCCTGGGCTCAAGCAATCCTCCTGCCTCAGCCTCCAAGTAGCTGGGACTACAGTTGTAAGCCACCACACCTGCCTATTTTTTCCATACATATATATATATATATATTTTGAGAGACAAGGGTCTCACTACGTTGCTCAGGCTTGTCTTAAGCACTTGGTCTCAAGCAATACTCCTACTTCAGCCTCCCAAAGTTCTAGGATTGCAGGTATGAGCCACTTCGCCTGCCTTGAGCCATCACACTAGGTGACACATTAATAAAAAAAAAAATTCAAGGCTTGGTGCCCATAGCACAGTGATTACGGTGCCAGCCACATACACTGAGGCTGGCAGGTTTGAAACTAGCCCTGGCCAGTTAAACAACAATGATAACTGCAACAAAAAATGGCCAGGTGTTGTGGAGGGCACCTGTAGTCCCAGCTCCTTGAGAGGCTGAGGCAAGAGAATCGCTTAAGCCCAAGAGTTTGAGGTTGCTGTGAGCTGTGACGGCATAGCACTCTACCGAGTGTGACAGAATGAGACTGTCCCCCCCCCAAAAAAAAAAAAAAGAAAAAAAGAAAAGTTAGGCTGCACCTGTGGTTCAGTGGGCAGGGCGCTGGCCCCATATCCTGAAGGTGGTGGGTTCAAACCTGACCCCACCCAAACTAGAACAAAAAAATAGCTGGGTGTTGTGGCAGGTACCTGTAGTGCCAGCTCCTTGGGAGGCTGAGGCAAGAGAATCGCTTAAGCCCAAGAGTTTGAGGTTGCTATGAGCTGTGATGCCACAGCTCTCTACCAAGGATGACATAGTGAGAATCTGTCTCAAAAAAAAAAAAAAAAATTCAATGTCTCTACTTTTCATTTCTATACCTATTTTTGAAATATGCTTGTTCTATTTTCATAATTTACTACCCTTTTGTTTTCAATTCTCTTTATTCTTTTGATAACTTTTATCAAACATGATCTTGTCCATGTCTTTCCATTGTTTTAAATTCTTGGGGGATCTGATTATTCTGATTGTTTGCTGATACTCCCACATGGTGGTTTGTATGTTTTTTAAAATGTTTTAGCTCATGTGGAAGAGGCGTGATCGTATAGGTGTTCCATGTGTACTTAAGTTGTGAAAGTCTCTTAGATACTTTTATGTTTATTCTGCCAGGGCTCTGCTTGTTTTAGTGAGTCTTGGCCCTTTAAACTGTTGTTGGTATTTGTTTAATATAATAGTTTGTGGTTTCTGAACCACAGAGAGTATGATTTTGAACTCAACCTTGAGTGAGGTTGAGGTTTTGATTATTTAATGGTTACTGGGGTTTTTTTTTGTTTGTTTGTTTGTTTTTGTTTGTTTTTTAATGCTCACTCAAGGCTAGAAGACTTGTTTCCCTAAGTAGTGGTTAGAGTTTTCCTAATACTCTCTTAATGGACTAGACAGGTCTTTAGGACTTCAGGCTTACCCAGTGTTTCAATTTGGTTTCTGCTCCTGTGGATCTGAGGCTGTGTTTTCTTTCCAGGTTTGAATGTTAGAACTCCATTACTATGCCCTTGGATCTGTATCCCGCAGAGAAACTCCCATGGGTTGTCCTGCATGGGAGATTCCACTGCCTGTTTTTTGTTTTTTTTTTTTTAATTTTCTTGGAGCAGGTATGATGGCTCATGCCTGTAATTCTAGCACTCTGGGAGGCCAAAGCAGGTGGATTGCTTGAGCTCAGGAGTTCAAGACCACCCTGAACAAGAGTAAGATACTCCCCTCCTTTCTACTAAAAACAGAAAAAAACTAGCTAGGCATTGTAGTGGGCACCTGTACTCCCAGCTAATGGGGAGTCCGAGGTAAGAGGATTTCCTGAGCACAAGAGATGGAGGTTGCTGTGAGCTATGGTGATGCCATGGCATTCTACCCGAGGTGACACAGTGAGACTCTGAATAAAAAAAAAAGTTCCTTCATTCTTCTGGCAGTTTTTATTTCAAGGTTATTTATTTAAGCATTTAATTGTGTTTTATTATTCCTTTTGTTTGTAGTGAAGGGAGATATGAATGAGTCAGCTTAGTCCTATAAGTTTCTAGAAGTCCCCTTATTATCATGACTGTGAATATTGTTCATTACTGGTTCTGTCTGTTGAATGAAATTCACTTAATTCTGCTTGATGTCATTCTTTGTGGAGCTCACTACTCGCTCTAATTTGTATTTTTTTCTAGATCTGGTAATCATCTGTCTACTAAGGATTTATTTTCATTAAAATTGTGGATTAGTCCCACTCTTTCTAATTCCATATCTTCCTCTTTCTTGCTTTAAACCCTCATTTTGCTGGAGTACATTCTTAGGCAATTGCTTCAGAAAAGGTACTTAGAAGTAAATGGCCTGAGTCTTTGACTGTATGAAAATGTTTTCATTTCACTCTTATACTTAATTGATAATTTTACTGACAATTGAATTCTAAATTCAAAATCATCTTCCCTTATAAATTTGAAGGCATTATCCCATTAGCATCCAGTTCACTCATGAGAAGGCTTTTGTCAATTTTAAGTAAATGACTTTATTTTTCCTTTCAGAAAGTTTTAGAAATCTCTCTGTATCCTTAACTTGAACATTTTGTAATGATCGTATCTCTGAATTTTTTCCCCTTCATTTGATGTACCCTATTAATCACATACTTTCCCCCAACTATAGGATTTTTTTCTGGTATTTTTTTATTTCCTTTCTTTTGTATTTGCCCATTCACAGAATTTGTTCTAGTATCTGTCTTTCTAGAGTTTCAACAGACTTATTGGATTGCTTCTCTATGTTTCTCCTCATTTCTATTATATTTTCTCTCTCTTTGATTTTGACTGTGCATTATGGGAGATTTTTTAAACTTAATCTTTTAGCTCTTCTAGTAAATGATTTTTACTTAGTAATTAAAAAAATTAATTATCTTTTTTTTTTATTTTATGATTGCTCCTTCTTAATAGCATTCTGTTTTTATGTATGGAAACAACATCTTTTTTAATCACTTGAAGGATAGATACTCGGATTTTTTTAAAAGATATTTTCTTTGCTCTGAATGATCTCATATCTGGCAATAGTAATTCTTTATCTTAATGTTTCTCTTTCATGCTCCTTCAAATGTTGGTTATTCTTTGTCACATATTATGTTAGTATGTTTTTTTTTTCTTTTCTTTCCTTTCTTTTTTGAGACAGAATCTTATTTTTGCTCAGTCAGGCTGGAATGCAGTGTCCTGAACATAGCTCACTGTAACCCCAAACTTCTTTAACAATCCTCTTCCTCAGCCTCCTGAATAGCTAGGATGACAGGTATGTGCCACTATGAACAGCTAATTATTTTTTAAAAAGAGGTCTTGCTTTATCACCCAGGCTGGCCTTGAATTCCTGGTCTGAAATGATCCTCCCACCTTGGCTTCCCATACCTCAGGGATTATGGGCATGTGCCACTCTGTCTCACTACATATTTTCTTTATAAATTAAGGTTAATTTGTACTAGGTTCCTCTACTATCACATATATAAGTGTTTGCAGAATAGGACTTTTCCCTGAACGAAATGGGGATTATGAGTCTTTGTGCACCAGCTTTGTTGTTGGCTAGCTTCACTTTAGGATGAAGAGACAAGAGCTGGCCTCCAGGTTGGGGCCTGCCCTCTTTCTGAATGCCTAAACAAGGAAAGCTTTAATCTTTGCTATCAACACTTACATGGGAAGCCTTGCTTCACCATAACTCATCCATGGGGACTTCCACTAATCTCTGTGTTTCAGAACCCATGTTCTGTCCCGGCCCACCCCATGCTCATAGCTTCTCTGGGGTTCTTTCTGAAAGATCACTTGCATCCCATTGTGGTCATTTTTGCCCTAATTCTTGCTGCTGTTTTATCAATAACTTGCTTCCAAACATCTTCCGAACCCTGAATCTTCAGATTTCTTCCCTCTTTGTGTAATTTTATAGCCATTTAAATAAAGTTCTGGGATAGAGAGGAAGCAAATGCTTTTGCATGGTCTGTTATCTTTAACTTTTGACTTACTATTGTCTATTTTGTAACTGGGAAATCGTGCTAAAATTTATCAGTCAAACATATTTTTAATGTAAAATATATAGATGTATGGAGAAACATTTGATTTTTTTTTATTGTTAAATCATAGCTGTGTACATTAGTGCAATCAAGGGGTACAATGTGCTGGTTTCACATACAATCTGAAATATTCTCATCAAACTGTTCAACATAGCCTTCATGGCATTTTCTTAGTTATTGTATGTAGGCATTTGTATTCTGCCTTTAGTAAGTTTCACCTGTACCCATTCTAAGATGCACCTTAGGTGTGGCCCCACCCATTACTCTCCCTCCACCTTAACCTCCCCCCTCCCTTCCCCTTCCTTGGGCCTTTCCTTATAGTTTTGTGCTATAGTTTGGTTATAGCCTTCATGTGAAAGCTATAAATTAGCTTCATAGTAGGGCTGAGTACATTGGATACTTTTTCTTCCATTTCTGAGATACTTTGCTAAGAAGAATATGTTCCAGCTCCATCCATGTAAACATGAAAGAGGTAAAGTCTCCATCTTTCTTTAAGGCTGCATAATATTCCATGGTGTACATATATCCCAATTTATTAATCCATTCGTGGATCGATGAGCACTTGGGCTTTTTCCATGACTTAGCAATTATGAATTTGGCTGCAATAAACATTCTGGTACACATATCTTTGTTATAATGTGATTTTTGGTCTTCTGGGTATAAACCTAGTAAAGGAATTATAGGATCGAATGGCAAGTCTATTTTTAGGTCTCTAAGTATTCTCCATACATCCTTCCAGAAGGGACGTATTAGTGGGCATTCCCACCAGCAGTGTAGAAGTGTGCCCTTTCCTCCACATCCACGCCAACATTTCTGATTTTGGGATTTTGTTATGTGGGCTACTCTTACTGAGGTTAGGTGAGATCTCAAAGTAGTTTTGATTTGCATTTCTCTGATGATTAAAAATGATGAGCTTTTTTTCATGTGTTTGTAGCTTTTGCATCTGTCTTCTTTAGAGAAGTTTCTCTTTAAGTCCCTTGCCCACCCAGAAATGGGGTCACATGTTCTTTTCTTGCTAATAAATTTGATTCTCTGTGGATTCTGGTTCTTAGACCTTTATCGGAGGTATAACCTGCAAATATTTTCTCCCATTCTGAGGGCTCTGTGCTTCCATTACTCATTATGTTCTTGGCTGTGCAGAATCTTTTTAGTTTGATCAGGTCCCAGTAGTGTATTTTTGGTACTGCTTCAATTGCCTGGGGGGCCCTCCTCATAAAATCTTCACCCAGGCCAATTCCTTCAAGAGTTTTCCTGCACTTTCTTCAAGTATTTTTATAGTTTCATGTCTTAAGTTTAAATCTTTTATCCAGTGAGAGCCTATCTTAGTTAATGGTGAAAGGTGTGGGTCCAGTTCTCAGTGCATGTTATTGTCTACTTTGTCAAAGATCAGATGGCAATATGAGGATGGCTTTATATCTGGGTGTTCTGTGCTGATCTATTGGTTTATGTTTCTGTTCTGATGCCAATACCATGCTGTTTTGGTTATTATAGGCTGGTAGCAAAGCTTGAAATCTGTTAAAGTGATGCCTACTAATTTTTCCTTTTTCTTTAAGGTGGCTTTGGCTATTTGAGCTCTTTTCTGGTTCCAAAGGAAGCATAGAATTATACTAGATGTTTTCATAGTTGAATTTTAAAGACCTACAAAGAAGAACTGATACCTATACTGCAGAAACAAATTTCATAACATAGAGAAGGAAGGAATCCTCCCCAACTTGACGAACAAAGCCATATAACCTTTATACCAAAGCCATGAAAGAAATAAAAAATATTACTACAAACCAATATTTCTATTAATATAGATGCAGAAGTTATCAGTAAAAGTGTAGCAAACTGAATTCAGTTAACATCAAGTGGGCTTCATCCTAGGGATGCAAGGATAGTTCAACATATGCAAATCTATAATGTGATTTACCATGTCAACAGAAGAAAACTAAAGATCATATGATCATCTCAATAGATGGAGAGAAAGCATTTGACAAAATCTAGCACCCTTTCATGATAAGGACTCTTAACAAAATAGGCATAGATGGAATATACCTAAAAATTATAAAAGCCATATACAACAAACCCATAGCCAACATCATTCTGAATGGGGAAAAATTGAAAGCATTAATGCTTAGATTTGGAACCAGACAAGTTTATCCACTGTCACCACTTCTCTTCAACATAGACCTGGAAGTTCTACCCAGAGCAATCAGATAAGAGATGGGAATCAAGGGTATTCAAAGGGGGACAGAAGAGCTCAAACTATTGCTCTTTGCTGATAATATGAACTTATATCTAGAAAACTCCAAGGATTATACCAAGAGACTCATGGAATTGATAAATAAATTCAACAGAGTCTCAGGTTACAAAATTAGTGTACATAAATCAATACCATTCCTATATAATAATGACAGTCAAGCTGAGAATCAAATCAAACACTCAATACCTTTCACAATAGCAGCACAGAAAATAAAATACCTGGAATATATTCAATCAAAGAGGTAAAAGACTGGGAGAACTACAAGTGATTGCGGAAGGAAATCACAGAAGATGCCAATAAATGAAAAATATATCACACTCATGGATTGGCAGAATCAACATTGTTAAAATGTCTATACTTGCCTTTGTAATTTTGTTCTTTTGCATGCCAGAAATAAATATTTAAACTAGTTTTTAATTAATTTAGATGCTCATGTTTAGTTTCCTCTAAATACAACCTTCTGCTGACAGAGGCCACAAGGTGGCTTGCCTTCATTATACTAGCCATAATACTTTAAAGCTTTTCAGGTATATAAATATTACAGAACTTAATCTAATAGCATGCACTTAAGTACTTATTAAATCAATGGCTCTGCATTTATTATTTCCAGTTCTATTGGGCCAAATAACACAGCATGCCAATCTACTTATCAGTTTCTGAATAGTCATTTTACATTCATCAAAGTGGGTTTAAAAATCTTTACTATTTTCCTCATGTCCCCATGCCTATCCTCAAATCTAAAGCCCCCTTCTGGGCAGATAGCTTTGTGTCTGATGCCAGGAAAGGTTATTTATACTAATATCAGTCATTCATCTTTACTTTTCTCCTGTGTTAGTAGTCATAGCAGCAGTAACTAACCTTGTGTTGAACCTTAGTCCATTCCTGCGTTCTTGTTTTATCCTCTTCTATTCCCCAGGCATCTTGCCTCAACAGTTATGCCCTCATCCCTCTTTTGACTTCTCAACCTATCTCACTATTTTCCTCCCACCTCCAGCTTCATTCAGAGAATCCTGATGCTCCCACAACTGTTGCATCAGAAGTTACCATTCTCTTTTCTTAGCTTACTTCCTCGCAGGGGTCCTCAAACTTTTTAAACAGGGGGCCAGTTCACTGTCCCTCAGACAGTGGAGTCCCGGACTATAGTTTAAAAAAAAACTATGAACAAATTCCTATGCACACTGCACATATCTTATTTTGAAGTAAAAAAACAAAACGGGAACAAATACAATCACACCACCTCATGTGGCCCATGGGCTGTAGTTTGAGGGCCCCTGACAGAATATTAAATCTTACAGATATTGTTTTGACCACTGTATAATTACTTAGGTAAATACATTTTAGTAATACCTTTTAAATCATCCCATGTGTATACAATGAGACACCTTAGTGCATATTGATAGGAGAAGACAGGGTTTTAAAGAGACATTTAAGTTGAAAAAACATTAATCTTCAGTTAATTATTACTATTTTATGTAGGCAATTGAATTAATCACTTAAAATTTCCTCCTTCAGTGTGAAAATAATGTCCATTTTTGAAATTAGTATGTAAAACATTAATACAGCTTATTAAATATTATTCAGCTTAAGCCATAGCCTAAATGTACTCTAAAAACTGCATGGCTACATATTATAATATTTACTTCCTAAAAACAGTGGTCTGCTTCCCATTGCCCCACCCAGAATATGGGCTTTAGCTTGGAGTTTAAAATTATGAACTAATATATGGGGCTCACCACTGCCCACATTTCATTTTCAAATGAGATGCTTATACAATGATTAATTTCATGTAAAGAGGAACTTGGTAATACTTTGTGTGAAAATTTCTAAAAATTATAAATATCTGCAGTGCTTTCTATTTTGTTTTTCATATTTTATAATCTATGACTTGAGAAAAAACTTTAGAGATTTAGAAACAAATAAAATACAACATCATTTGTGCTGGACAAAAATTAGTACTGGTATACTATAACCTGGGTTTTCATTCTCTCTCACTCTCTTTCTCTTGTAGGTGATGACTGGGTCAGTAGAATAGCATATTACATTTTCTGGAAGATTCACAGGGTTTATTAAAATGATGTTTTATATTTTTATAATAGACCTGCTTAAGTACCCTAGTCACTTGATGAATAAATATTTATATTTATGTTTATACTTCTCTTTTTGATATGCCCATAGATGGTCTGACCATTGAATTCTGCTGATAACTACTGAATAGTATATGCATAGCAATAAAAGTTCATTACAGATGCTATGTACTTCTTGGGATAAGTCCTCTAGGCTAACCATTGATGGAAATCAGGGGCAGAGGAACTCCAATCTTGTATATATCCTACTTAAATTTTAAACATAGATCTAAAATTGACCATTATTTTGCTATACTTACAACTGCAGCTACTGCAGCTGCTCCTGCTCTTCCAGCAACTCTTACTACTGCACAATGTCTGACAATTAAGTTCACAAACTTGCCATTGTGTCCTTACATTGGCAGCACTGTACAAACAATTCAGTAAGGTTTCATAACTTTGGTATATTGGTGTCTTGCAGTTGTGTTCATACTATCATGTGACAGTGTCTTGGTGAGTGGCATTTATTATTGTTTTTGCATGTTTTTTTGCACTATCATTGAGATTGTTGGAGCTTCACTTAGAGCAAACAAACATTTGTAAATTTCTTGTTAAACTTGGCAAGGGAGGAAGTAAAATGAGGGCCATGTTAGTCTAAATTTATGGGGATAATGCCATGAAGAAAAGGGCAGTCTACAAATGGATTAAACATTTTCTGACAGGAGGGAAATCGTCGTTGATGAAAAGCAGTCTGGGAAGCCAATAACAAGCAGAACTGATGACAACATTGCAAAATTTCATCAAATTGCATGTTAGCAGTGTTGGGTGACTGTGAGAAGCATAGAAGACCAGTAAACATCAATAGAGAATCAGGAAAATCTTAACTGAAAATCTTGGCCAACAACTTATGGCTCTTGCATTATGGCAATGCACCAACTTACACAGCACTGTCCCTGTGAGAGTTTTTAGACACTAAACAAATCACAGTTAGAACACCCTCCCTACTTACCTGATATGGCCCCCAGTGACTTTTTTCTTTACCCAAACATAAAGGAAATATTGAAATGAAGACATTATGATAAAATTCAGGACATCAAGGGTAATACAATGACAGCTTTGATGGCCATTCCAGAAAAAAAGTTCCAAAATTGCTTTGATGGGTGGACTAGGAGCTAGCAGCATCAGTACATAGCTTCCCAAGGGGAATACATTGAAAGAGACCATGGCGATATTCAGTATGAAATATATAGCACCTTTTGTAGGATGAGTTCATGAGCTTAATTATCTAAATTTGTATTCTACACATTAACTCCTACAATGTGCTGATTACTAGATATGTTCAATACAATATCCAAATATTTTTATGATATGGTATTTCAAGGTTGGTTTTAATTCCCTATGGTTTTAGAAAGACTAAGTGACTTGCCCAAGTCACAAAGTTAGTAAGGATCCAAATCTAAGTCCTTCTCATTCCACCCTCTCCCCATAAAAACAAAGAGATAAACTCATGTATCAAGTAAGTCTAATTAAATAGAAACATGCAAACTGAAGAATGCAGAAAAAGTTTACAGTCATTTCAAATTAACTTCATAACTCTTAGAAGTAAATAAAATAATTTTCTTGTTTTTATTTTACCATTATGACTCACATAATTGTTAACCAGAATATGGAAGTGAGTTAATAACATTCTTCTTACATTTTGTCTCTATTCCAGTTTTGAAAATGTGAACTGAGTTAGATTCTGGAAAGCGATGTTTGAATTTTGACTTTGAAGACCATAATGGATATTGAGCTGGAGAACAACTTCTAATCATACACAAAGACACGCATTTGAAAAAAGGATAAGAGTGGCCACAGGAAATGGTAGCAAAAGTATTTGGTACAAAGTGTCAGCAATACCCCAATAAACAATTTACTTTGGAGTTGGACAATTTTATCACTCTCTATTGTTCCTCTCCATGAGCACATATGTTTGTTTGAATCTCTTACGTCTTTTCTCCTCCCTTTTTTCTTCCTCCTTTTTTCCAAGACAGGCTCTTGCTTTGTCACTCAGGCTGCAGCGTAGTGGTGCTATCATAGCTCACAGAAGCCTCTTACTCCTGGATTCAAGTGATTCTTCTGCCTCAGACTCACAAGTAGCTAGGACTACAGGCATGTGCTGCCATGTCTAGCTAAATTTTTATTTTATTTTTTAAATATCTGGTAGAGATGAGGTCTCACTATGTTGCCATGTTGCTCAGGCTGGCTTGACCTCAAACCCCTGGCCTCATGCAATCCTCTGGTCTCAGTTTCCCAAAGTGCTGGGATTACAGGCATGAACATTATAGGCATGAACCACTGCCCATAGCAAGTCTCTTGTACCTTAAAAACAACAATGGAAAAGAGAAACTCCAATCTGCCTTGGCTTTATGTTCTACTGAATTGAACAAAATACCCCAAACTTTAATTTTCTAAAGCATAACTCTCTACTCTCACGACTATTCAATTGCAGGGAGGAAAATACCTCTCTTAGGAGACAATAGCATGTTTCACTTTCAAATGTTACATATGACATGCACTGATCAATTCTCCTTTGGGAAACCATTTCTTAGGCAGGTTTCTCTTGCCTCAATTGATGCCTTACATTCAAGATATTCACACAAACTTTAAACTACTGTATTTAATTTCACATGATCTGAAATGATCTCAGACTTTGGGTTTATGCTTCATATTTCTTATTCACATTTCTTATCCATAAATTCTGCCAATGATCTGTTGCCTCAGAAATGCTTGCTCTAAAATATCCTAACATTTTTGGGCCTGTTGAACCTACCTCCAGAAATATGACTCCAGGAGGGGGGTGGTGTGTGAGATGCTGACAATGCCCTTTTATACACATAAGCTACATTCAAACGTGTGATGTATTCAGCAGGTATTTAGTTCATAGCTGCTGTCATTGCAAATCATTAGACAAGGTCTTAAAATGAAATCAACCTGAGAACCAAGAAGCCTGGACTGAGAGAATGCTTTCGTTGTAAGAGACCTTTGATACCATTTAATCTAACCTCTCAGTTTCTGGGGGAAGAAATAGAGATTGCTCAAAGTCATCTAACCAGCTGAAGGTCTTATGGATGCCAACCTAGACCTTCTAACTCCCAGGTTGATGTCTGTGTGTCATGAGCACATTCTGTAAGGGACTCTAAAATAATCACACTGACCTGCTTAGTAATAATCACCTGAAGTATTACAACAATTACAATTACTTTTTGAATAAAATATATGCACCTGAAAAATGTATTATAAAACTTTAATTGAAAAAAGTTAGTGGAAAACAGAGATGAAAAAAACCTGATATTTGTTGACACCTCAAAAACAGTCTACATATGTTACAGTAGTACATTTAGCTGTTTTATGCTTTTGCTTTCTTGCATAGTTTCCAAAACATTCTACAAGTCAGCTGGAGTTTTAAAAAGTATTTTAAGAAAACCACCATCTTCTTTTGTTCTCTTGCATACTCAAGATATCTGAATGGTTAATATTCATTTTTGCTTCAGTCTTATCAAAAGAAGGTTCAAAATTACTTACTATAAGGTGAATTCAATTAACCTATTGAATTTGCAGAAGAATTTTCTTTTCACATCTTCCAACATTTTGTTTCTCCTCAGTCACAGGAAGTAACTGTTGCTGTGGAGCAAACCATCTGTGAGAGCTGGTTAGTGTCGGTTAAGATAAAATGGTCAGTTGCATTTTTTATCTCAATTATCTGGCTCTTCCATGTCAAAGATGCTGGTCTTCTATTGGGAGGATACCCTGTAGTGCAGACTTCTGGCCTGTGTTCATCTCCAAATGATCGCACCTCCTTCAAAAACACCAAAATGTCACAGCCACAGAGAGGTTGCTCTTCTGCCTGGGTCTGGGAAGGCACAGCTACAGCATTTTCTCTTTAATAACACCCAGCAGCACCTACTCCCTGGTAAACCCTGTGTGGACCCTGGGTTCACAGGAAGGTGAGCTGCTCTCCAGGGACACAGGTAATCTTGGAGGTATTCATATCTAGTCCAGATTTATTCACCACTGTCTTTAGGTAGTTTTCTTGCATAACGTTGTTTGTGGAAGAGAAGGCTAAGGAAGTATGCCTTAGACTAGCTGAGGCTGCTTCTTAATCATACCATGTCTTTTAAGATGCTTTGTGGTTTTTAATGTGCTTTCCTATGGACACATATGTCATTTCATCACAAAGATTGGGCAAGCACTGTGGGAGGCAGAATTCTCAGATGCTCCTAAGATTCCCAACTGCTGGTGTGAGGCCCTGAATAATACCCACACCTTGAGTGTGGAAGCACCCATGGATGTGATGGGATTGCCACTTCTGTGATTACAATTAAGTTATATAAGACTTTATCTGAGCAGACTTCAGAGAGAGATTCTCCTGCTGGCCTTGAAGAATTAACTATCTGTGCTGGGAAAGTGCCTTGAGCAGGTCCTATGGTAAGGGCGTTGAGGGGCTGAGAGAGACCGCCAATGGATAGCCAGTAGGAAAAGAGTTGCGAGGAGACAAATCCTGCCAACAATCTGAGTGATCTCAGACACAGGTCTTCCCCCAGTGCCTCTGGATGAGAATGCAGTCTGGCTGACACCTTGATTTTAGCATTGGGAGACCCTGAGCAGAGGAGCCTGCCAAGCCTTCTGACCTGTAGAACATGCACTATAAAAAAAAATGGGTATTGTTTTAAGCCACTAAATATGTGCCAGTTTCCTATGCAGCAATAGAAAATTAATAAAATGCAAAGGTGGACAGTATTATAACCATTTCATGAATTAAGAGACTGGTTCAGAAAGAGGAACTGCTTTGCCTAATTTTATTCTGAAAATTAGAACAGAACTATGATTGGTACCTTGGATTCTTATTATTCGGCATTCTTTCCACAGGACTATAATGTTCTTCACTTAATAAGCACCGACCCACCAAAAAGATGGATAATTGCAAGCATAATATATTGTGTTCCTATAGAGGCTTGATACAGATTAAAGCAATGGTTTTATTAACTTGCCCATCAGTTCTGTAGTATCATAAAAATAGTCATAATCATATTAAATATTAAATTGATAGTATTTTAAAAGAATCTTGATTCAAATGCTAATCTTCATCACTAAGCAAACAACACTGAGAGTAATCAAGATCGGGAAATCTTATAGGCAGTTCAGCCCACTTTTCATATTGCTTCTTTGTTGGATTATTTTTGAAAGCCACTACAAAATTTCTTATTTTGAGGCAAGGCAAATCTAAGCCTTTGTGTACCATCATTGTTCCCCAAGCCTGGAAAACAAAAGAGAGAGGAAGAGGAAAAATTAAATGCGTATCTAATAATCAAACATTCCTTTTAACCAATGTAAAGAAATTTACTCACTTGGCCACATTTGCAGATAATCTCTTCATTTGTTTGATAGTCGGGAAACTTCGTTTTCAGTGCTTTGTTTTCTCTCATGATGTAAAGTTCCCTAAAATTATCAAGGAAAAAGAAACATCACTGAGAACCAGCAAAATACCATCATTCAGCCCTTGGGCTGTTGGACCTTAGCTCATCCATATGCAGGCATTGTCCCACACCTCATTCCTTCCCTCCCTCTAGCTTTCTGGGATCATCACGGCAAATTAGACAGATGTTCCCTTTCTACGCACACCTCTTAAGGAACATGTTGCCTTTTGTGACCTCTTTCAAGTCTGCTGGTTACTTTAACTTGACTCTAGTTGTTCAAAAATTTGAGAACAAATGTGAGCATGCACAAAATATGTGCCTTAGACCAACATGGCTTTGCTTCTTACACTGCTTCTTTCCTACCTCAGGCTTGTTCATTTAAAACTTAGACATTGGAAATGGGGATATAATATAAAAGGAGGGGAAATTGTGAAAAGGGATCTTATTTTTACTGTGTTTTGTAGAACATTTATAATACATCCTGCTGTATCTCTTACAGAGAAACTTAAACGATGGGTTTTTCTGGACTCACTTGAATTCTGGTGTCATATTGACATGATGCATCTTCTCAATTATGTGGATATCTTCCCCAGAACAGGCTTCCACACCACAGTTTTTGCAAAGGAAAGTTATTAGCGATGGGTTTTTCTTGTAATGCTTTGCGATACTTCTCTTGATTTTCATTTTCTTTTCCATTATACTTTGCATCTGTAATTCCAAAATCTGCATAGAGAAAGGAAAGATTAATGTTTCCCTCCCCCCCCACAATTCAAAGTCTCCTGAAATGTGTAAATCTTAGATAGCTGTGAAAATATACACTTTGCTCATGGTCTAGGAAATAAGAATAATGAGGCAATATAGTCCTAAAGGAATTTAGTATATAATGTCCCCTGTAATCATGAAAATGTAGAACCTCAGGTGTTCAAAAACCAGAACATTTAATCTAGAAAAGTTCTATTTTGAGAAATTCCTTAGCAATATTCAATAACAACAACAACAAAAAATCTTCCTCTAGCACATGCACTAGTTTTAATTCGGTCACATAAATAGGTCTAAACTTCATTCCACACAGAATTTCTTTCAAGAAATGTACACCACTATTATCCATAGTCTTCTTTAATTTTTGCTAAGAATACCAGTTCCTTTAGCCTTTCTTCACACATATTTTCAGACCCTTTACCATCAGCCATTGAAATGTAGGAAGGGATTGAGTATAATGCCCACCAAGTCTTCTTAAAAATTAGAAAATAGTTAAGTATACCTTTTGCCCTTTCTGTCTCCTTATTTCCCTGCTAAAATGAGAACATGGCAGTTGAAATTATAAAACCCATCTTTGACCTTAAGAGTCAAAGTCCAATGCTACAAAGGCAGAGAGAGAACAGCCCTGGCCTCCTAGGAGCATGATGGAGCCTACAGCCTAGATTTCTTATGTGATCACATATACCCATAAATCCCTGCATTCTAAACTCTGTGACAAGCAGGAACACTTATTTCATAACAGAAACAATCTAGTGAGGAGAGAGACAAAACCTGAAATAGGGACTGACCAGTGCTCACAGCAACATGTCACAGTAGAAGAACCCAGTTCTTGAATAATTTACCTCCAAACTGACATATGTAATTCAATTATGGAATGAGCCCTTGTTTTCATAAGCCTAAAAGAAGGTTTTTAGTAAAAGTAAATCGTCACTTCTGATGAACAAAGCTCAGGGGCCCATTGGATCCTGACTCTACATTTTAGGCCTCTGTTTGAGGCAGCCATATGTAGGATATAGCATAAAAAAGACAACATCTTGCAAGCATACTTGGAAGCTCAGTAATAGATTAAACAGGCAAGTACAAAGATTACTTTTGTATGTAAATTATAATAAGATAATAAAATAGTCCTTCTCCTAAAATTTAATAAGGTTGTTCTTATGTTTACTGTTCTGTGAGCTTATTAAAAGGTAATCTTGAGGGCAGAGACAAGATGGCTGACTGAAGCCAGCTTTCCACAGAGGCTCCCATTCAAAAGGAGAGTTAAAGGACAGATTTAGCAAGTAACCTGGTCGATTAGAGCTGAACCAAGAGAGAAGGTTGAAGAACGCACATCAACCCCGCTGAGGTGAGCTGCAACCCCAAGGATACAAATAAAAGGTACAAAACCCATCACCAAGCAGACGGGAGTCCCCTCCCCCATGATAATGGCTCAGAGTGCCCCACAGACAAACGAGCAGAGTTCAAAGTTCCTCCCACTACATTCCACAGGAAAGACCCTCTAAAACTGGACCTACCTCCCCTACTAGGGTGCCACATCATTCTCCTGCCAGTCATACAACTGTAAAGAACTGTATATGTTCTCTACCTGAAATTCTGAGCTCCCAGCACTCCCCTCCACTCTCAATCTGGGGTCTGGAGGCCTGTCCCCCAGGAGTCCAGATTCTTTGGTGATTTCTCGAGGGGTATGGACAGGGCCTAGACTCCAGCTGGTCAGTGCTGATTCTCTAGCATGGAAGTGAGGAGAGGACGGTCGGCTGAGAAGGAACCACGCTGAAGTGGCAGGGCCCCAAAGTGCAGAGCAGTAGCCATTTTTTGGCAACAATAGGGCTCACCCCTGTATATTCTGAAGCCACACCCTCTGTCTCTCTGGGCAACCAGAGGAGGCCGGGCACCTTCTCAGGTGGCAACCACCACGGAACTGATCTGGGACGGAAACTCAGGCCCCGTGAGTAAAGGGTTTGCCTGAGGCAGTACTGGCCTGGGTGGAGCACGGGGACTAGAAGATGCACGTGCAGAGCTGGGAAATTCCCAGGGCAGGGTTGACCCAGAGGACAATTTTACTGAGCCTAAGACGCATCTGGCCCCCAGAGGATCGTCAGCCTATAGACAAAGGAAAGCCGGAGGCTAGAACTGACAGCTAACTGAATACAAAGGAGCAAAGAAAGAGCCTGAGGCACAGGTTCTGGGAACTCAAAACAGCTTCTCTTCTGCAGGGGAATTTAGCAGGGAAAGAAAAAAATTCCCACAAAGTTGTTCTATTCTGTCAGTAACATCAATCAGGAGTGGGGCTGGAACTGAGTGAACACCCCCCAGCCTCCATCAAGCGCCCGAGGTTGCCAGGCCTCACCTCCCCCTGCTGGATAGAGGCAGAGAGCAGCAGCCTGGCTGAGCAGATATAGATTTCCTTGTGATTCAGGCAGCTGCAAACCACTGGAGTTTCTGCTCACTGGAAGCAACAGGGTCACAGCCCTGCGGCGCTATCAGTGACTGGGTATGACAGAGATGCAGGGTGAGGAAGGAGGCATCAGCCTTCCCAGACTAATCTATTTGCTGGGTGGGTCCTCCTGACTTCACGGAGCACTGGAGCAAGTCATATCTGAGTTGTCACCAGAACCTGCGATCCAGTTGCCAGAGACCTTTTAAACTCTCCCACCTGAGACAGGTGCTGACTGAGACAACTGATTGGAACATTTTGAACTGAGCCAATCCCCAGGGACTATTCACATGGTGCCCTGGGTATGTGGTTGTAGAAAGGTTTGATTTTCCTTTTCCAATTGTTGCCTGTAGGGGGCAGGGTGACTTAATTGCTGGTATTTCTCCACAGCTGAGACTTCAACCCAGAGTAACTGTTTCACTAAGGTCGAACAGAGAACAGCTGAAACAAGACAGAACCACTTAGCCCCACCACACCAAACAGGTCCCCAGTTTCTCAGGCCATAGCACTGTATGGGTACTTGACAAAGCTTCAGGGGGAAAATCAAATGGTGTAAAACAATCATGGGGTTGAATCAGCAGAAAAACTCTGGTCACATGAATAACCAGAATAGATCACCCCCCCCCCCCCAAGGAAAGATATGGCAGATGTAACTGAAGATCCCATTCATAAACAGCTGGCCGAGATGTCAGAAATTGAATTCAGAATTTGGATTACAAACAAGATTCATAGAATGGAGGAAAATTTGAAATTAGAAATTCGAGGAGCAATTCAAAAGTCGGAATTAGATATTCAAGGAGAAATTCAAAAGTTGCCTCAAGAATTTAATGAATTTAAAGACAAAACCACCAAAAAATTGTGACGCACTGCAGCAAGAATTTGCAACCTTCAAAGATCTGAAAAATACAGTAGAATCCCTCAGTAACAGAGTGGAGCAAGCAGAAGAAAAGATTTCTGACATTGAAGACAAAGCCTTTGAACATTCCCAAAGAGGAAGAGAAATGAAGAGCAAAAATGAATCATTCTCTCAGAGAGCTCTGGGATAATTCTAAGAAGGCCAATATCCACCTCATTGGAATTCCTGAAAGTGACAAAGTGGCCTCGCTAGGCACAGAGGCCCTTCTCCATGAAATTATGAAAGAGAATTTTCCAGACATGCCAAGAGATTCTGAAATTCAGATAGCAGACAGTTTCAGAACCCCAGTATGACTCAATCCCAAAAAGACAATCCTCGGGCATATCATAATTAACTTCACTAAAGTTAATATGAAGGAGAAAATTCTGAAAGAATCCAGACGTAAGAAAATCCATTACCTACAAAGGGAAGAATATTAGAATGAATGTAGATCTCTCTGCTGAAAATTTTCAAGCCAGAAGAGGGTGGTCATCGACTTTTAATCTCCTAAAGCAAAATAATTTTCAACCCTGAACCCTGTATCCAGGTAGAGTGAGTTTCATTTATGATGGAGAAATTACTTTAATGGTGTTCATATGTTGAAGAAATTTGCCAGCACCAAACCAGGTCTTCAGGATATTCTCAGACCTATCCTCCGTAATGACCAGCCCAATCCTCTACCACAAAAGTAAACTCACTCAGAAACTTTTGAACAAACTCCAACTTCCACAGTGGCGAAAGGATTAAAAATGTCCACTGGACTTTCGAGAAACTCAATACCCAAAATTTTACCAGACTTATCGATAGTCTCCATTAATGTGAATGGCTTAAACTGTCCTCTAAAGAGGCACAGGTTAGCTGACTGGATACAAAAACTCAGGCCAGATATTTGCTGCATACAAGAGTCATATCATACCTTTAAAGATAAATATAGACACAGGGTGAAAGGATAGTTGTCCATATTTCAGGCAAATGGTAATTAGAAAAAAGCAGGAGTTGCAATTCTATTTGCAGACACCATAGGCTTTAAACCAACAAAAGTAAGGAAGGATAAGAATGGTCACTTCATATTTGTTAAGGGTAATACTCAATATGATGAGATTTCAATTATTAATATTTATGCACCCAACCAGAATGCACCTCAATTTATAAGAGACATGCGCAACTTGATTTCCTCCAGCTCCAGTTGTCAGAGATTTTGGTAGTGTTGGATAGATCCTCCAAGAAGAAGCTGAGTAAAGAAATTTTAGATATAAACTGAACCATCCAACATTTGGATTTAGCAGACATGTATAGAACATTTCATCCCAACAAAACTGAATACACATACTTCTCATCAGCCCACAGAGCATACTCCAAAATCGATCACATCTTAGGTCACAAGTCTAACCTCAATAAATTTAACGAAATAGAAATTATTCCTTGCATCTTCTCAGACCACCATGGAATAAAAGTTGAATTCAGTAACAACAGAAATCTGCATACTTATACAAAAACATGGAAGTTAAATAACCTTATGCTGAATGATAGCTGGGTCAGAAATGAGATTAAGAAGGAAATTGCCAAATTTTTGGAATAAAACAACAATGAAGACATGAATTATCAAACCACTGGGATACTGCAAAGGCCGTCCTAAGAGGGAAATTTATAGCACTGCAAGCCTTTCTCAAGAGAACGGAAAGAGAGGAAGTTAACAACTTAATGGGATATCTCAAGCAACTGGAAAAGGAGGAACATTCCAACCCCATCCCAGTAGAAGAAAACAAATAACCAAAATTAAAGCAGAATTAAATGAAATTGAAAACAAAAGAATTACACAACAGATCAATAAATCCAAAAGTTGGTTTTTTGAAAAGATCAATAAAATAGATAAACCTTTGGCTAACCTAACCAGGAAAAAAAGAGTAAAATCTCTAATCTCATCAATCAGAAACGACAAAGATGAAATAACAACAGACTCCTCAGAAATTCAAAATATCCTTAATGAATATTACAAGAAACTTTATTCTC